>OY757928.1:38545525-38608025 GCA_963585895.1 Sepioteuthis lessoniana | reverse complement strand
GCCATGAAAAAACCCTAGATCAATTTTTCGGCTGGCAGAATCAACAAGAATTTTCAGTAGAATATTTGATAATTGAAAGGACTTCTTATCTCTCAGGTTTCAATAAAAAAAAAGATGTTGAATCTAATGTAGCAGACTTGCTGTCTTGTGGTTTTCGGTTGTTTGGTTGTTGTTTTTCTTTTTTTTTTTTTGGTTTTATGGCATATCAATCATTTTTATACAAATGATTAGTTCTATCTTAAACAATTCAGTTTGTATAAGTACACAGTTAAAATTTTAGCGCACAGTTTAATTGCTAAAAAAACATTCATACTTGAAGTTATTCAGTTTAACATAAGTTCACAGTTTAAATATCAAAACAGTTCTATTTTAAGTAATTTAGTTTAGTATAAGTACTCAGTTTAGTACTATTTGACCCATAGATAGGAGACTACCAGGTGCTACCACTCTGGGTCAAAGTAGACCTGGGAGCGGTGGCAATGAAGGGGTGCTCTGCATCCCACAAAGCTCCAGCATTAGTTGAACCTCACCATGAGATTGTTTAGTGTCATATCAGTACACTCGAAAAAAGAAAACGAAAATACAGACAAATGTTTTGTCCTTGCCAATAACAACACTGAGAACATAAGAACCAACGAAACAAAAACAGAAACGGAAACAGAAATCGGAAGAAAAATAACTGTATGGATATTTCAAGAGACAATCTGAAGAAATTTGACAGTATAAGATCTGAACATGGGTACAAAAGGGAAATCCACAAGAGAAAACTGAATCATTTGGTAGTGTGGTCAAATTTCACGAGGGTAGATTGCTGAATCTCTTTTTTCCATGAACGGGTACAAATGTTAAACTATTGTAAGTTTTCCTTATTATCATATAAGTAAATAACAAGGAATAATTACTATAGTTTAACACTTGAATCTGGTCATTGCAAATAGAATCAGAGCAAGCACCCCAAATATCAAAGAAAGTATTTAGCACGATGTTTTTCGTGGGCTTCTGAGTTTGACATGAAACACCTGAAGAAAGCCAAAAATTGATCAGCCGAAGCGTTGTGATCGTCATAATGAAGATGAAGACATTTGTCTGAATACTCTAGGCAATAAAATTGTCAAGCTTCACCTTTGACATTTTGACAAATAACACTATTCTTATATGGATAAAAAGAAAAACACCTCACAGATAATGAACTTGGCCGTGTTCAAAGGCAGTAAGGTTACGATGTTTTCTTCGCATATCAAATTTGGTGGATTTTTGATAACAAAGCCATCCTTATAAAAAAAAGGAATAGTAGACCTATTTAACGTATAGTTGGGAAGAACTAGAAGTTCACGACATTTCAGGATTATTAGTCCGAAAAAGACGTATTTGCGTGATTAGAATTCCTACTCGCTTATTACGAGGCTGTAGTCCCCCACTTTAGCCATTACGCTATGGGGAATCCCTTCATGCAATCAAACGTAACGGAAAAAATATTTCTCCGCGGGAAGAGTTACTATAAAAATATGATTATTTATGGGAACTACAAAAGAATGGTAAATGCTGTTTTTTTTAACATAGCTTGGATGTAAGACTACAAACCAGCAGCTACGTGGTCGCTTCATCTGTCAATTTACACGTATTCCAATAAAGATGAACCAGACATCGTGCTGCAGGAAAAGTGAATGAGAAATCATAAGCGACGTCCCTCAGTGCCTTCTTATACGTGGGCACAACCGGTATTAACCATACAGCAAAAACTTCCATTCATAAATCTTGTGCGGATATTTGAATGGGATTAAAAGGTTTTACCAAGAGTGTTTAGGGGAGTGTCCTCGTGGTTTAATGGTTACAGCGATGTACTGCGGAATCGTAGTACGCGAGTTCGTTCTCCAGTCGTGCTATTATGTTCACTTTCGGGCAAATACCCTTGGGAAAGGTATGAACCCCTTATTAAATAGTACTGTTCTTCTAGGAGAATGGCTTTGGCATTAAAACCTAAAAATAGTTGATATGCCATTAAACAAAAAATCAAACCAAACCAAACCAAGAGTGTTTGCCGATAGGGAATAATGGCGAGATAGAGTGAGAGAAAATCAAAGGTTTCAATGATATCAGTATGGGCTGATGATGAAGATAATGATTAATAATTAGTATAAGATTTATCTTTTATCTTTATATTAACAATTGATAAATAACTTTTTTTTTTCTCTCATATTGATTGTCATATTAGTATAAAGTAAGACACTAGCGTTTGAAACCCAATAGCCAATAAACAAGGATGGCAAACCTCCAGATTATATCAATGAAAGGTACTGTGCAGTTAGGAATAAAGCGAAGTAATGGACTTTTTTTAAGAGACGGACATCAGCAAGAGGAATACTTCAGTAATAGCTTGGTCGGTACGCTCTTGTCTCAAAGCGATTCTGAAATTGTTCTAGACAAGACTGTAGCATTATGTATTGTAACAATCTTTCATTTGTCTTATTTTCTATTAATGTTATCATTTCGATTCTAATGAAATTCTTATGCTTTTGTTAGGTTGTTTTTCTGTTATTTCTTATTTTTACGAACATGTGAGCGTTACAAAATTGATGTTTCTTTACTAACAGTTGGTTAATCTATGTCCTTTTATCTAGTTTCATCTTTTATACTAAGAATCTCATTTCTCTTTTCTAAATTTATCTTTTTATTGCAAAAATTGGTTTTCTCTTATGTGGATTTCTATTTTATACTAACAACTGATAAATATTTTCCCTGGTATGGATCTCATTTTCATAGAAAAAAAATTGATGTATCACTTTTCTTTTATATCGATATATACTTTACCTTAATAATTGATAAATATCTTTTCTTTTATGTAGAATTATCTTTCAGTAATAATTCATAAATAGATTCTTTTTTTACATTGATTCATTTTTATACTAACATTTGGTAAATCTCTTTTCTCATATAGATTTATCTTTTATACTAACAATTGATAAATCTATATTCGTTTTTGCAGATTTATCTTTTATACAATCAATTGTTAAATTTATAGTTTCCTATGTGTGTTTATGTTTTAAACTGACTCTTTCCTCTCATGTGTATTTATCTTTTATTGTAACACTTGCAGCTTGCAACAGTTTCGTATGAACTTCTGAAAAGAAAAATCAGAAAATAACCAAACACAATCCGCGTTTTTATCATACTCTTTGTATAAGAGTACATCAGTTAGAAATAAGTATTTCTTTGTGAAAAACGTAAGCCATATCACACTTGGAAGCAACTAAATAGCTTAATAGGTGTTACAAAAGCAAACATGACAGGGTATGAAAAGCAATTCCAACGGAACTGTGCTAATGTGTGTTATTTTTTCGTGTAAATCAATGAACCGACAACAAATAACAAGCCACCTTTGAGAATAAAAAAATATAAACATATTGCTGAGATATTTATATATCAAAGGCAAGAATAATTTTTGCTAATTGGACATTAATTTAAAAGTTAACAGATCATTGAATACCAGACGTTAGAGTCTAATCTTTTTTTTATGAAAAAATATAAAGGTATCCAGAGCTTGTCGAAAATAAACGCAGCGAATATTTCTAAACATGAAAATGTTTCTCTTTCTTTTTTTGCGCGGACGGAAACATTCCAAGTAACCTTGCAAAAATCAGAAACAATTAGAAACCTGAAAATGAACGGAAAAGGCCGAACAACATTTCGAAAATAAGCTTGACTGATGTATACATTGACAGACGATGATAACAATTTGCTATCACTTGATCTCTTGCAAAATCATATTGTCAATTCATGTGAGAAAGTCAATAAATACAATTAATGTAATACATTTATATTTGTTTCCCTTTTTTTTTTCTTTTCTAGGAAATACGCTGTCTGGAATTTGTTATTTTAGCTTAAGAGTTTCTCTTCAATCAATATTTTGAAGGCAGATTAAAACAGCCTACAATCTAGTCTACAAAATGCAGTTATAATTACTATCTTTTATTTATTACTACATCTTATAAAAACAGCCAGTTCTCCTTGGAATAAACAGACGTTGATTAAGTCTGTATATTTTATAAGAATGCTTGCAAATTTATCCGGTTGTTTAATTAAGTATACAGATGTACGTAAAAATTTATGCAGTGCTGATCCTATTATATATTTAAATGTTCAAAGGTCGCCTAACAGTTTGGCTGAGTTTGAGCTGATTTTTTTCTACTCGTGTTTTAAAACAAAGATATTCGTTCCTGTCCGGGCTTATTTTAGCAGGACACATCCCCAACCGTAAAACGACTAAAACGGTTGATATTATTTCAATTCCTTACACTTCGGGTATGATACGAAAAGTGTAGCGGCGTTAAGGCTCTGTAAAAACTATGCCAAATGGATCATCTTCCCTTTTGTGGAGAAGGTTGTCTACTGAAAATTATGCAAGATGTTCTAATTTGAGTATCCAAAAAATAGTTAATGCATGACCCAGAATCCGTCCAAGAAAACGAGACGCACTAATTTTCCCTGGGATTTCGAGATATAAACGGATCACTTAATATCAGCCTGACTTTCAGAGCAAGTCAAAAAAAAAAAAAAAAGAAAAAATATAACCTGCCGAATAGTTAACTTTGCCGCCCAGCTGACCACAGGGTAAACCCGAAAGAAAGCGAAAAGACCGATTAGTACGTAAACCTTGCTGGAGAACTAAAAAAAAAAAAATTGACCGCAAAGGTGATGGTGATAATAATTATAACTGGTGCACACGGTAGATTCACCAAGGGATTAGTACAGGGACCAGAAGACTTGCAAATAGGAGGACGAGAGGAGACCATCCACACTAGATCATTATTGAAATTGGTCAGAATACTAAGAAGAGTCCTGGAGACTTGAGGAGACTTGCAATCTCTCAGACTCCACTTGTAAACCATCCGCTAATTCTGGTGTAAAAATTACGCAAAGGAGTAAAATAATAATTGCTAATACACAAAAGAATAGAAAGTGTGATTATGAGATGATAAATGAAACTGTATAGGACTTTACACTCCTATAATTTAATTTGGGCAGTATGCCACTTGTTCCCACAACAAAGATGGCGGACGCACACATATTCAGTCTCGGGAAACCTTTGGACAGGAGAACCACGTGACCTGCTTAAAACTAAGTCCGCGCGTAAATTTCGACTTGCGTTGTTTGGAGCCGATTCCAAGATACGTATTTTCTATAAATACGTCGTCTTCAAACACTCTTTCTCTTTTTCACAATTTCCATTGCAGCACTGACACTGTCTCTCTTCAGTGTGACACTCTTATTCACCAACAGAGTTGAAAAGCAAAAAAATGGACAAGCCTCGCAGACATTCATTTTTTCAATATACTTTGACTATGAGACTTTTTCCAGTCTCGGAGAAACCGACTGTTCCGAACCACAAAAAGAAATAGGCATTTTAAATATGTAATCCAACTTAATAGGACGTTTTCGTCATAAACCTTTTTGTAGTTTAGTTGTGTTAGTTACTCACACACATACGCACACGACTATTTTTAATGTATCAATGTCTGTTTTATAATAGTATATACATTTGTTTTGTTTGTCGCTTTGTTTTGAATGTTCTTTTTGTCCGCACCATTTCATATCCTTTACCCATTCGTTTACACATTTGTTTCATAACTTCACTCATTGGCTTCCTTCATTAACTACCTTTTTCCATGTGCCTTATTTCAAGCAAAACTTATATAAATTTTATTAACATTAAATTACTACCATAGATAGATGTCCTCCTACAAATGTTTCAGATTTGGTTTCATTGCTAAAATGGGATATCAACCTTTGTAGGTTAATATATGCCAAAACCATTCTTGTAAAAGAACATTATCGGTATTATTTATCTTCATGCTGAAGAGATAAAAAGGTGCATAAATTTTACAAAAGGAAGAGTCCGAAAATGAACATAATAGCGAAATTAATTTCGACCTCGTAGTCCAGCACTTTTGCTACAATGTCACAAGGACTCTCCTCCCACAGAGGAAACAGTTCATCCTATTAGTAAATTCAGTAAATTCGCAGAAATTGGATGAGTGTAGGTAGGACTAGGTGGGGGGGAATCACCTACTGTTAACTGAGCAATAAATTAAAATTCGTTCATACTTAGAAATGATGTTAGAAAAAACAACCCAAATCAGAAGCAGTCCGTGAGAATGAGACAGAAAATTCTCTAGGTCTTTGAGATACAAACGGATCACTCAATCTCCACTGCAATGCCAGTCCTAGTTTTAATTAACAAGAAAGTTTTTAAGTAGATTTCGCTGTTCCAGCAGACCAGGAAGTGAAATATAACAAATCAAAAGACAAACAACAGCTTAATTCTTACTGGAGAGAAGGGAAAGCTATGAAGCAGAAAAAAAGCGGCGATACAAAATGAGGTTAGTGCGCTTAGAATGATATTCAAAAGTCTGGAAAAGAGAATGAAGGAACTAAAGATAAGAAAATGAATTAAACTATACACGCCACATTTTTGTTGACATCAGTTAGAATACTCAGGGGAGTCCTGGAGATGTGATAATGTTTTACAGTCAATCAGATTTCAACTAACAAACCACTTCGAACTAATCTGAAAATTTTTCAGTGGGGAAATTCCCATGACATGGTGGCTAACATACTGCACTGCAACATTATATTAAGCGAGTTCGAACTCAGGTTGCGCTTGTACATTCAATTTAAGACTAATATACTTCAAGGGTTATTTAATGGCAAAGCGTTCCTTGTAAGAGGATAGTAACATAATATCTAGATGGATAAGTGGATTCATGCCTTTCTTAATGATATTATTCCGAATGGATATACATTGTATATAAAAAAAAAACGAAATAAAATCAAACCAAATGAAAATTCGCATGGAGTCAAAATGATAAAAGAAATAAAACATGAAAGAAAAGGACGTTTACACGGTATGGAACGAGAAAAAACACAGGCAACTACATAATTAGTGAATGCACAAAAGAGTATATATATATATATATATATATATATATATATATATATATATATATATATATATTAACTGTAACAACCACTCTGGGTTATTTAATGCCAATTACATCTCTGCAAAAGAGAACTGGTTCCATTTAACTTATAGCTGGAGGGATAAAGAGGTCCATACTTTTCTCAAAGTTATTCTCCCAAAAGTAAGCACACTCACACACAGTTATATATATATATATATATATATATATATATATATATATATATATATAATCAACAGTTTTAGTGTAATTCTTTCAAAAGTATTCAATGTAAAAAAAGATATATTTTTTTAAAATCCTTTTATACAGACATTTATTGTTGGCAAATATCTGAAACAGAAATAAATTCCCCAAATTTTTCAATTCTGTTCAGTAATACAGATGTCAAAGCCCCACCCAAGTATATTAAATTTTGGTGATTTATCGACCTTCGTAAAGTCTGTTAGTGTAATAAAACTATTTTACAATCATAGCATATTTTTCCACCCAAGGTTATCTATATATATGTATTGGTAGATGAAATTTATGTTGATTAGTGTTTCATGGCATATAAATTTTGGGGGTTATTCAAAACCAATTCCTCTCTCTATATATTGGCAGCATTTATTTCTTCAAATGTTTCGATGCGTAGGAGAGAGATTTTGAGTTTGCCGATTCTATCCTGTTCAAGTTTTCATATGAGTCATTCCTCTGGATGGAATGAATTGAAAAAGGCACTGTGTTTTCCTTCAACTGCAATTGGACCAAAATGTTGGCATCATCGGGCTGACGAATATGAAAATTGCGAACACAATGTCGCGTAATCTACATTTTTAAATCAAGAAATCAAACAAATCTGGTATAGTATAATAAATTGTAGAATAATGGGCATAACAAGTCCGTTTAAAAACTTCCATGTATTTTCCCACAATGTTTAGATGATCGTGTGGTGAAAGTTGTGAGAGTAACGTCTCTGTAGCCTGAGGTTTTGTCATGTGACACGGTGCTACTGCACGAGACAAAAAAATACTGTTTTCAGGTGTTAGTACGCGTGATATTTATAAGTCCTGGAGGCAACATCCCACGAAAAAAACTGTTCGGACACCTACCACCCAACACGAAACCTATCCAAGTTAGACAAACCAGACATGCAGTACACTACTGGAGAACTAAGGATGAACTCGTAAGCGATATACTCTTGTAGACCCCATTCACAGAGACGAGCAAAGGCAGGATGACCAACTAGAACCTACATAGAGCAGAAAAGGTAGAACGACCCGGTAGAACCTATATACAACAGCTCTGTGCCGATACAGGATGTACCCATGAGAACTTCCTGGGAGCAATAGACGATAGGGACGGGATGATAGACATGATATATATATATAATGATTAATGAATATATGACTATATGATATATCATAAAAACACGTATATCTTAGATACATATGTGTTCATGTATATATTAATTATTCATGGTTTTGGTTTCTTTGAGATAATGGCATATCAATCTTAGTATGATATATAATGCCAAAGCCATCTTTGAAGAACAGTAAAATTACTATTTACCCCCTAGTTGGAGGTATGAAGGATTTCTAAGAATTCACAAGGGTATTAGTTCGAAAGTGGACGGAATAGTGCAACTGGATTTCAAACACGCTTACAACGATGTCGCTGCCCAGCACGTTAACTACGGTCACACTAGGTCTCGTAAATTAATTAAGTATATATATATATATATATATATATATATATATATATATATATGTGTGTGTGTGTGTGTGTGTGTGTGTGTGTGTGTGTGTGTGTGTGTGTGTGTGTGTGTGTGTGTGTGTGTGTCTGACTGTCTGTCTTTTAATATTTCATTTAATTAATTTCGAAAGAAAATTAAAGAATGTTAGAAAAGAAAAGTGTTTCAAGAAATCATGTGGTTGCATTCAATAACCGAAAATAATGTCATTATTAAATTGACATCAAATACAAATAAACAGCCTGGCATTAAAAACGCAACCTGATTGATCCTTCATCAATAATTACATAATAATGGCTTGTGTTCAATTACTTGGTCCTAGTTTTGTTCAATTTTTCCTTCCGTCTAAATGTTGACAGTGTCGTCATTCACTGGTCTTTCGAAAAGGAAATTAATAACTCACTTTGATTGTTCACGTTTGAACGTACTGGAGACAGTCCAACGAATAACTCAATTGTGACAATTACCTTTCTGGATGAAGAGTTATCTCCCCCTTAACAAGTCAGAACTTGTTCAGTTCTTTACGAGAGATAGAGAGAGAGAGAGAGAGAGAGAGAGAGAGAGAGGGGGGGTATTGAAATATTTGATACATTTTTGTGTTTTTTTAATATTATTTTTGTAAATCAAATTTAGAAAAATAGGGATTTAAATCGTAAAAATAATATTATTTCGAATTTTCACAATTATAGAAAAAGGATTTTACCTTTTTTTATTCTTTTCAGTATACGAGAGATCATGTGCAAATTCAACCACGTCAGCCTCATTTCACTGTGAGATGTTGCTGATCATGGGTATTACCTTTTTGATTTCAATCCTGTTCATATTTTCTGCCCAATGAAAATAACGCTATTTGAGAGGCACTCGTGGTGCAACTATTATCATGGAAGGAAATGTATTCGGTGATCCAGTTTAAAATCTTGAACGATGCTGTTTGTGCTAATGCCCTTGGGCAAAAGAATAAATCTATCATTTCTCCTTCCAACCAGTTTCGATAGATAGTTGGATAGCTTAGATTCTTTAACGTTGTTATGGAAACAAGTATAGTAGAAGGAAATCATTGAATTAAAACAAGCTATACAATGCTTAAAAATTGATGTTGTTTTACATCCTGTCCATAGTGAACAGGCTGGGTAAATGCGTACAAAAGTCATGTTTTGTTTCATTTCGTTTTATGGCATATCAACCATTGTAGGGTAGTTAATGACAAATCCATTATATACATATAAACAGTTCTATTTCAAACAATTCCTTTTAGCATAAGTACATTTTTCTATTTAAATATACTTTAATGTAAAAAAAAGTTATATTTCAAACAGTTCAGTTTGGCATGAATTTACCGTTTAAATGACAAAAACAGTTATATCTCAATAATTCAGTTTAAATGTCAAAATTATTTCTATTTCAAATATATCAGTTTAGCATAAATACACAGTTTAAATGATAAAAACAGTTCCACTTCAAACAATTCAACATAGGTACACTGTTTAGTTCTATTTAACTCGTAGATAGGACTCTATCAGGTGATACCATTACGGGCCAGAGTGAACCTCGGACTGATAGCATTTCCCAAAGCTCCAGCATTATGGGAGCCTCACCATCTTATCCAGGACACTCGTTCGTTGGGGAGTCTTACCACTCTTCAGAAATGCAGTCGGTTTATTCTGCTGCCTCAGGTGACAAGGCCATCATGTTACATGAATTGGAATATCTAATTTAGATTTCTTGTTAATATTTCAGGTTCTTTTAGACATAATTATTTCTTAACATTCCTTCCATACCAACGAAAAGTAAGACAATTCATTTTTTTTTCACTTTTAATTCTGTATCTTTTATTAAACACCTGTATCATTTCATGATAAACTTTTTCAACTGTAAATTAACACGCTGATGAAGATATATTCAAAAATTCAAAATTATCTATAAATTAAAATAATGAAAGTAATACTTTCTAGAAAATATCGTTTGAAATTTTTCAACAAAAGCAAAAGTGTACTGTGAATTCATTCAAGACAAATGCCTTAATTATTTGTGTATAATACGCCCCCTAATTTTGGACTACGAAATAATACCTACTGAAATTTTGTAGTAATTGCAATATACCTAAATTTTGAATTGGTTTATATTCCATTGACTAAAAGTAAGTATTTACATAAAATAAAATAGATAAAAAAGTATTTACATAAAATAAAATAAATCAAATAAGTATTTACATGAAATTATATAAATAAAAATAAATATTTACATAAGATAAAATAGATAAAAAAGTATTTACCTAAAATAAAATAAATAAAATAAGTATTTACATGAAATGATATGAATAAAAATAAGTATTTACATCAGATAAAATAAACAAAAATAAGTATTTACATAAAAAATAACGAAAGTGTATTTACACAAATAAAAAAATTATACATAAGATAAAATAAATAAAAATAAGTATTCACCTGAATTAAAATGAACAAAAAAAGTATTTACATAAAATAAAATTTAAAAAAACATTTACAAAAAATAAATTAAAAAAAGGATTTACCTGAAATAAATTAAATGAAAATAAGTATTTACATAAAATAAAATTTAAGTATTTACATGAAATACATTAAAAAGTATTTACATGAAATAAAAAATAAAAATATGTATTTACATAAATGAAATAAAAAATAAGAAAGTATTTACATAAAAAAGAATAAATAAAAAAAGTATTTACATGAAATAGAATGAATAAAATAAGTATTTACATAAAATCAATAAGAATATATTTACATGAAAAAAAAATTGAAAATAAGTATTTACATTAATGAAATAAATAAATAAAAACGTATTTACATAAAATAGAATAAATAAAAAAGTATTTACATGAAATAAAATAAATAAAAATAAGTATTTACATAAAATCAATAAGAATATATTTACATGAAATAAAAAAAAATGAAAATAAGTATTTAGATAAATGAAATAAATAAATAAAAACGTATTTACATAAAATAGAATAAATAAAAAAGTATTTACATGAAATAGAATGAATAAAAATAAGTATTTACATAAAATCAATAAAAACATATTTACATGAAATAAAAAAATTAAAATAAGTATTTACATAAAATCAATAAAAATATATTTACATGAAATAAAAACGAATGAAAATAAGTATTTACATAAAATCAATAAAAATATATTTACTTGAAATAAAAACAAATGAAAATGAGTATTTACATAAAATCAATAAAAATATATTTACATGAAATAAAAAAAATGAAAATAAGTATTTACATAAAATCAATAAAAATATATTTACATGAAATAAAAAAAAAGGAAAATAAGTATTTACATAAAATAGAATGAATAAAAATAAGTATTTACATAAAATCAATAAGAATGTATTTACATGAAATGATATAAATAAGAATAAGTATTTACATAAAATTAATACGAATATATTAACATGAAATGATATAAATGAAAATAAGTATTTACATAAAATTAATTAGAATATATTTACATGAAATTAAAGCAAATGAAAATAAGTATTTACATAGTAAGCGTAAAATTCTAAAGCATAAAATTCATTAGATATTCAAGACAAATATTCATACAAAAAGGTTTACAGTGAAATTTAGTTCACTTTAAGAGAAGGAAATTTATAAATAATAACATTTCCCTGTTGATATTTTTCCGTAACTGCGTAAATCACATTTGTGTGGATTTTAGACATATCTTACATTTGCTTACGGTGTCCTGAATATTGTTATGTTTTTAACCAGAGAAAAATAAACTTGTTTGATACCTCTAGAGTATAATACGAAACCCAAAAGTTCGGTCTGAAAAATCTGGCCAAAATATAATGCCACTAATATAGAAAGGATTACGATAATATATTACATAGATTTTCACAAGGAGAAGATTTTTGTGCCAAACTCGATATTTCAAAGACATTCGTACCGTAGAAGAGTATTGTATATTGACTCTTGACTGTACAGTCTATTAGGTTTTTTTTCTGCCCAGGATGCATCTATGTTAATAAGCAGAAGCAATCACGTGCTTGAGCGGAAATGGTTGGTATTGTGAAATGATGCATGTAGATGTCTACGTAAGATACTGTTAGTCTCAGCTTGCAACCAGAAGAGATTTGATCGGTTAAGGATGGCTCCAATGAGTGATTGGGCGCCACGCTGATGTATTTTGTCGACAGTCTTGCTAGTCTTACAGTGGTCTGTCAAGTCGGAAGATAAATATCTGTGACTGCAGTGGACCAAGCCCGCCTTCTGGCGATTTCCAGTTGAGTACGTCTCGTAAAAGAGGAAAAGAAGTAGGCCCTGAATTTGAAAGTAACACCACGTGGTTTGTTCAAGCGAAGACGTTATCCTTTAGTATGGTAGTCTGTATTCGCCTTCCTGTCACCTTTTGAATCTCTCACACGACAGAAGCTTTGATCCCTTTCTAAGAATAAAGAGAGGTATATTTTTATAACAAAGCGTTATGGTTATTCTTTCTGCATTTTGGAGCTATATAACAAGAGGGAACATCTGTGTTGTAATTGTTATCGGGTACCTGTGTTCAAATCCTGAAGTAGACTGCATTTCACATAGCACTTTTATTCTTCAAAAGATTTGTTTGGTTTCTATAGCATATCAATTATTATAGGTTAATTTATTCCAAATTCCCTTTATACGTATTGTTTATAATTTGAAAATGCATAGTTTGATGGTTTTTAAACGAGCCTGAGGTCTATTATTTGCATACATTAAAATGGCTATATATAGATCTGCATGTCAATAATTTATCGGTAATCTTATTTTAAAATGAGTGAGAGCTAATAAGTTTGTACATAAGTATTACTATTGTTTGCTTATTGATAAATCGTTTCAAATATTCTAACACACATAGTTCTATCTAATATCAACCATTTGCTTACACTCACTCAAATGATTTCAAATATACGAGGGGCTTACGATAAGTTTCCAGACTTTTTTCGTTTGGGAATTTAAAATTGTCGTAAACTCTTGAAAATTCAGTATGTTATTGCTATACATCTTATGAAATTACTGAATTTTTTTTTTTATTATTACAGGTTCAAATGAACAGCTAAAGTAGGAATTACAATACACCCTACTAAATTCCGATTGTCACAGCTGGTGAATTTCAAAAATGCAATCTGATACTTTAGAAGAACGATATGCAATAAATTCTGTTTTAAACTTGGAAAAAATGACACAGAAACGTATGGAATGCTTCAGACTGCTTTTTGACCATCTTGCATGAATCGAGCATCAGTTTTTGAGTGGCATAAGAGATTCAAGGAAGGCAAGAAGTCTGTGAGAGATGATGAGAGGTGTGAGAGGAGTAAGGAAGTCAGAATACCAGAGTTGATTGGCCAAAGGGTTAGTGTTAGGGTTACTATGCTGTGGTTTTAAGCGTGTTCAGGAAGAGATTCCGTCGGAAGAGACCAGCACTCTTCAAATCGGCTCAGTGGCATTACCACCAAGACAATACACCAGTCCACAACTCCATCCTTGTCACAGACTATTAGACCAAGATGGGCATCAAGACAGTTCCGCAGCCTTCCTATAGTCCAGACATTGCTCCCTGTGACTTTTGGTTATTCCGTAAGCTCAGAGGCTGTCGTTATGAGACAATTGAGGAGATGAAAGAGGCTGTGACGAAGGTCATAGATATGCTCACACAAGAGGACTTCCATGGGGCCTTCCAGAAGGGGTTGGAATGGTGCAACAAATGCATTTCAGCTGGAGGAGATTACTTCGAAGGGGACAAGAGTTTCTTGTGTGTACTATCAATAAAAGTGCCCGTACGAAAAAAGTCTGGAAACTTATCGGATGCCCCTCGTAGATATGAAGCATGAATAGTTTTATTTGCACCCTGTTAAATGGTTTCCAGCATCACTATTCAACACGAAGAATTCAATTTATGCAGAGTTTTAAAAAGCTTCAAGTTTTGCTGATCGATACTAATAATTATATTCAACATTATTCATTCCTCAGCACATATTTAAATTGTTTCAAATATCGGTAAGAATCATCAACATTTCAATTAAATGGCCATTTATTTGCACGCAATTAAATGGTCAAAGAGATCTATTTCAAATAATTCGATTTAACGTAATTTATTAGTTTGCACACAGTTTGAATGTGAAACCCTTCTATCTGACCCGTTGATTGGACCCTATCAGAATGCTACAACACCGATTCAGAGTGGACCAGGGAGCAATAGCAATGAAGGGATATACCATATTCCCCTAAATTCCAGGGCTGGAACTTCACTATCATATTGTTTATTATGATATCAAGAACACTCTTTGGGAGGGTAAATATTATCCCTCCATACTGATGCAGTTGTTATATTTAACAGCCATTGTTGACAGTGTTGCTTTAACTTTGGTATTGTAAGCAGTTTAGTAAAAGAAAAACTCAGAATTAAAACCAGATATGAACATTGAAAATTACTTGTTGTTCAAGATATGCTCTATGAGAAGGATCTCTAGGAGTAAACTAGACTACAAGACCAGTGACAAAGTTGAAGAATACATTATAAATATCACTAAAATATAAACTTTTTGTGTCTTAAAAAAGAAAGTTGGTTGTTCGAAGAACCAGAGGAGAATTAATAACACCAGTGGGAGTTGATAAACGCCTAAAGTGTACTTACGTATAGAGAGTAATACTATCTGTGTAAATAGAGCAAAGATTCAGTATTTTGCCGTGATACTAGATGTTTGTTTTCATAGTCTGTCAAAGCTTTTTGCATATATTTCACTAAAATTATTTTATTAGAAAATATGTTATATATATATATATAATATATATATTATGTAAGCTATATCTCCCTTACATCTGAGAGGGTCAGTCACCATAATATAGTGGATAAAGTTCCGGAATTTGATGTCGTTGGAAGTGAGTTCGAGCTCAAGTTGCGCTAATTGATCCACTTTCGTACTTATATACTTGCGAAAAGCTAAACACGCCTCCGAATTACCTGCCACTTTTGTTTATAACAGAAATTAGCCTAAATCATTATGGAAGCTATTGTTTATTGAAGCAAAATTATTTTGCTATTAGGGGATTGCTAAAAAACAAATATTTCGAAAACTGATTTAAAAAACCAAGAATTTATTAGATAAATTATGGGTATAAAAATAATCACTGCATGCCATTTATCTCAAGTTACATGAAGCGCATCAATAAAATCTTAGAAGGAATTATCCCTCTTGTAAGATAATGAACAACACCAACGAAAAAAGAAAATCATATCTGTACGGCAAATTTTTAGATGTCTGAACTGGTTTTCATTCTCAAAACAATATAATAGCAAAAAATATTTCAAAAACCTGTGGACCTTACGGTATAAACCTGAAAACTCATAGTCACTCAACTTCTTAAAGTTATATATATATATAATATATATATATATATAGAGAGAGAGAGAGAGAGAGAGACAGAGAGAGAGAGAGCTAAATCGATAAAAAAAAAAAGCTAATCCAAGTAGGAGAGATTTATAGAGAAGCAAAGTCGACACTACAGCGTTTTTGGTAGTAATGAACCATCATCAGGTGTGTGAGGGATGATATTAGTGACGTTGAATCGACGAGTGATGTTTAGAAATACAAAATACAAAACCAAAAGGTACATTTTTATAACAAGAAAATTTCGCCGTTTAATGTTATACAACTTTTCCCCAAGATTTTGTATTTCGTATTTTTAAACATCCATCGTCGACTTAACGTCAGTGATATCGTCTCTAACAGACCTGATGATCGTTCATTAGAACCAGAATGCTATAATATAGACTTTGCATCTCTATAAATCTCTCCTTCTACTTGGACCACCTTGTTATCAATGTTTCTCTTTATATTGTCGGATTACGCTCCATTATTTATTATATATATATATATATATATATATATATATATAATATATATATATATATATATATATATATATATATATATATATAACCAGGGAGAAATTGTAGAAATCGACAGTGTACTAAATTTTAACATCGTTCATAAGAAGCCCAAAATAAAATCCAGTAAATTCTCCCAGCCATGTAATATGAAGAACAATCTATGCTGCAGATTCCTAAAATCAATGAACTCAGTCACTAGATTAACAACTAAAAATACTTTAATATTTACCACGAATCAAATCGCAGAAGCAAAAATGTAATTTATTCATTGAACTACACACTCTGCCAAAAACAATATTTTCGAAAGCCAAGATGGCTTTCTTTTTTTTTAAATAACCATAGAACCTAAAAAAATCTATTTACCACAATAACTTCTAGTTGCAATATACAATTTCCGTCAAACCGGCGCAATTTTAACAGACACAAATTCCCCATCATCAGAAGAACTAAAAACAATACAAAGATATAATCAATTATTGAAAAAAAAAGAAGAAAAATAGATAAAAATCTGCAAACGTATTTGCCGTTTGGATTTAATCCGAAACTTAATTTTTCTGGCATGAAATAAATGTTTGCTGTCACAAACATTTATATAAACAAATAAAATGCCGATCAGCTGATACTAATTTGAAACGGACTTCTTCCAAAACTATTGAAAAATTAATTTACCAGCTGACTTTTCGACGGACATACATAGATAAAAGATCAATTAAAGAAATTTGAACCAGAATATTGTTTTCATTGTATAAGAATATACGACGACGCAAGTACGTTTTTGGCATCTTCTCTAGTGGTAACATCAACACATTTGAAAATATCAAAAACTTTCAAAAAATGTTGCTTTTCTCAAAACCAATGAACATATGTCGATACTTCGTGAGAACAAAAAAGTATAAACATAATAAACAAAATAATCCGATTTGGCTTATGAGTTTTCTTCATCTTTATACAAACATATCAGAGAGAGAGAGACAGAGACAGAGAGAGAGAGAAAAGTCGAATTCAAACCGATTATCAAGAGTGCTTTTTAAAAAACTTCAAAATAAACTCTCGAAAAACTTTCTGAATCTCAATCGTCACAAACCATTTAAATTAATTTTTCGTATATAGAAATGTATTAAAGGTGGAGGGGGAACAGAAATTTCTGTGTTTGAACATATTTGCAGATAAACAGTTGGTTGAAAGAATTTGTTTTCATTCAATTGTCTTGTAGAAAAAAATATTTTCTTGCAAGGGAAGAGCTAGTGGAAACGATCAAATTTTTTTGAAATGCTTCTTGTAGAGAAACAGTTTGAAGAAGAAATTTGGTCAGCTTAAAATTTTCTTATTTATTAAATGACCCTCGTATATGTAAATGTGCATATATATATATATATATATATATATATATATATATATATATATATATATATATATATATATATATATATATATATATTTGTACAGACATATATATATATATATATATATATATATATATATATATATATATATATATATATATATATATATATATATATATATATATATCTTTTGTACAGGTATTAAAAATTGCCGTAATTGCAGAAAATTCAGCATGTTATTGCTATACATCTAATGAGATGACTGACCAATTTTTATAATTTCAGATTAAAATAAAGCCTGGTTGTCACAGCTGGTAAATTTCAAAAATGCAATCTGGACGTGAGGACACTTTAGAAAAACGATATGCAATAAAATTATGTTTTAAACTTGGAAAAAATGCCACAGAAACATATGGAATATTCATGGCTGATTTTGGAGCATTTTGCATGAATCAAGCATCAGTTTTTGAGTGGCATGAGAGATTCAAAGAAGTCAGGGAGTCTGTGAGGAATGATGAGAAGTGTGGGAGGAGTAAGGAAGTCAGTACACCAGAGTTGATTGGCCAAAGGGTTAGGGTTAGGGTTACTGTGTTGAGGTTTTAAAGGAGTTCAGTGGTATTTCCACCTGGACAATGCACCATTCTACAACTCCATCCTTGTCACAGACTATTTGATCAAGATGAGCATCAAAACAGTTCCTCAGCCTCCCTATAGTCCAGACCTTGCTCCCTGTGACTTTTGATTATTCCCTAAACTCAGAGGCTGTCGTTATGAGACAATTGAGGAGACGAAAGAGGCTGTGACGTAGGTAATTGACACGCTCACACAAGAGGACTTCCAGTGGGCTTCCAGAAGTTATTGGAACGGTATAACAAGTGCATTTCAGCCGGAGGAGATTACTTCGAAGGGGACTAAAGTTTCATGTGTGTACTATCAATAAAAGTGCCCTCACGAAAAAGGTCTGGAAATTTATTTAATGATCCTCGTATATATATATTTTTTCTGTAATTTTGTAAATTGGTGGCTCTTCGTAAATATATAATTGAGTGATATCATTGCTTTAAAAATAACAGTGTCAAGAGTGATTCTCCCTCGAACATCCTTCTTTTTATTTCCCCTCCAGCAATATATATATATATATATATATATATATATATATATATATATATATATATATATATATAGTGAAAAGGCAAAATTAAGAATCATCTTCTTGTATAATAAACTACCCTATGATAAAAAATAATTTAACTTAATCTTAAAAGAATAGACTGTAATTTTACTCAATATGGTTAACCTTTTTTCAATTATTGTATTAACACGCCGTCGAAGCAATTTGGCTTCAAAATAAAGTCTTCAATCATTTTATTTCATCCCTCTTAAATAGTAGGCTTCAGCGAACCAATATTTGGATGGGAAGTTGCATTTATCTTGATTTCTAAAACGCCTCATAGAGTGTAATCAAAACTGTTACAGTATTGGGTAGATGGAGGCCAGAAACTTTGTCTTAGTTTCGGCGTAAAGCAAATTATAGATTCTTTCATCTTTCTTTTTTTACTCACTTATTTTGGGCTGAATTTTAAGGAAGAAGTGCTTGAATTATTGAATCAGACTAGAAAAAGTTTTAAAATTATTTCTGATTTTGCTTGCGAATCCTGAATATATATATATATATATATATATATATATATATATATATATATATATATATATATATATATATATATGTATATATATTTCAAATTTTTCTTCTGTTTCTTACAATCGTTCACTGGAACTGTTTCAAAGACTTAAAGCCAGTAAAAGTAGTAATTATAGATATTTTATGTATTGCTTCTGCTTTTTAACGATATTTATCAGTCACGTTGTTTATACTCTCTTAAGTAAAAGAACTGTCCCACAAAGGGTAATATTTTATATTCCATAGATAATAATGATAAGAATTATCATTATCTTTATTATTAATATTATTATTATTATTATTATTATTATTATTATTGGTTTTCTTTTGAGTCTTTTTCACACCATCGTTAGCTGATGGTTTCTCACTGGGGTTTGAGTGATTACAAGTCCCCTCAAGTCTCCAGGACTCTTCTTAGTATTCTGGCCGATCTCAATAATGCAGTACTTTGGATGGTCTCAATTTATCCTCTTATTTCCAAGTCCTCCAGTCCTTGTACTAAACTTTTGGTGACTGTACTAAGATGACCTTTTTCACGACATCATAAGTAGACGGTTTTCCACTGAAGGTCGACTGTAAGCAACTCACCTTAAGTGTCCTGGTCTCTTTTCAGTATTCTGGCCAATGTCAATGATCCTGTAGTCTGAATAGTCTCAATTCTTCCTCTGATTTCGAACTCTTTCACTTCCTTTACAAGTATTTGGGGACCGCTTCATGAAAGCCAATTAAAAGTGATACTGCAGTCACCTTCATGTTCTACAGTTCATTTTTGATTCCTGTATTTATATTTAAAGAGTCAAGGAATTTCAACACAAAAGTATTTGGTAATCAGTATTATTTACTATTTTTTTTTTTATTTACAATGTACTTCTAGAAATAATAAAATCTGTTACGTTAGACTTGTAAGATTTTTTTGTTAATGTATAGTACATTTTATATGAATACAAGAGAGAATTATATATTTTACATTTATAAATAAGGAAATATTTTAGTTCGTTAAGTTAATCAATGTATTTATATTTATGTATTCATTTATCATTTTTTATTTTGGTCTAGAAGAGATAATGGCTATGAAAGCCCAGAATGTCTGCGTAAATATAAATAATCATACAATGATTAGATGGTTTGGTTGAAAGTGTTAAGTAAGTACTTTTTTCGATATATATATATATATATATATATATATATATATATATATATATATATATATATATATATATCGTAGATATTAAGACTTCTGTTGGAAAGAGAGGCGACTTATGATTTTAGGTGTGGTGGCCTTCACACAATGGCTGTCAAATTTGGGAGAGTCAATCAATGTCTTTTGGTCTTGTCATCAGAAGAAACTGATAGTTACAAAAAGAAAAAGTAGAAAAGAAAAAGAAACATCCCCCGCGACTGTCTTTTATCGGATCCGATTTCCCATGGGAATGACGCTTGATCTCGCCCTCTGGCGTCAAGCTCTTTGCAAGGACAGATAATGAAATATTAAATGAATAAAAAATAAGAGTCCACTTATATATGAAACATTACATTTCCTTTCTTTCTTTGTCAGTCTCTGTATGGGTCGGTCATCGATTCCACCTGTCTCTTTCACACACACACACACACACACACACACACACACACACACACACACACACACACACACACACACACGTATATATATATATATATATATATATATATATATATATATTGGGGTACTGATATATCGTGCTTGGATTATAAACAAATGTAACACAGATCATATTCAAATTCTTATTTTACTATTAAAAAAATATTTTTCATTTTGCTTCGTCATCAAGTTGTGTTAAAATTTATATCATCCAAATTTGTGCCCTCATGAGGTATACACGACTCTGCAGCCTCCCATTGGAGTTGGCAACACTCCCTACGATAGTGTCTCCGGTATTCCAACGATTTCCTAGCTAATACAATTTTCGGTTTACCTATTGTCTTCTGCCTATGCTTAAACATTTATTTTTTCAGGTATCCTCAATGACATAACTCCCACCTCTACTAACGTCTGTATCAGATCATTCTCAACGACCCAGTATCTACGAGGATCATTAAATAATTTCCAGACTTTTTTCGTGTGTGCACTTTTATTGATAGTACACAAATAGTCTGTGACGAAGATGGAGATATGGACGGGTGTATTGTCCGGTGGAAATGCCACTGACCCGATATGAAGAGTGTTGGCCTCTTCCGACGGAATCTCTTCTTGAACTCCTTTAAAACCTCAACACAATAACCCTAACCCTAACCCTTTGGCCAATCAACTCTGGTGTATTGAACTTCCTTACTCCTCCCACAACTCCGACCATCTCTCACAGATTCCCTGCCTTCCTTGAATCTCTTATGGCACTCAAAATCGGATGCTCGATTCATGCAAGATGTCCAAAAGCAGTCTGGTCCATTCCATACGTTTCTGTGGCATTTTTTCCAAGTTTAAAACAAAAGTTTATTGCATATCGTTCTTCTAAAGTGTCCTCACGTCCAGATTGCTTTTTTTGAAATTTACCAGCTGTGACAATCAGGCTTTAGTAGGGTGTATTCCAATTCCTGCTGTAGCTGTTTATTTGAACCTAAAACCATAAACGTTGGTCAGTCATGTCATAAGATGTATAGCAATAACATATTATATTTTCAAGAGTCTACGACAATTATAAATCCCTATACAAAAAAAGTCTGGAAACTTATTGAATGCACCAAGCATCTATCTATCTATATTGTGTGTGTGTGTGTGTGTGTGTGTGTGTGTGTGTGTGTGTGTGTGTGTGTGTGTGTGTGTGTGTTTATGAGTAAGGGCGAGTGGAAATTCAAATTACTTTCAAATACAGGCATGTATAGAGGAAATACATCAGAGTTAAATTAAAAAAAAATCATCTAAAAAAATTAATCCTAGAATAATATATTCCATTGAGTGGAGAAAGAGCACTGGAAGGAGTTTTAAAAATTTACATAAGGTTCAATCAAGTATTTTTTTATCACATGTCATCAAGATACCAAGTGAAATTGGTATATAGGGAAAGGAAAAAGCAATGAACCAAAAATGCCCCCCGAATATATATATATAGAATGCAAAATTCCCATTCACTGATCAAAATCCAATCGTTACCAAATTCATCCAATATAAATCGCAAAATTACTGAGTCATCGAGAACGCAAGAGAATCTACTATATACAAGATACCATCGATGGTTGGATGATTGGGTTTTATGGTATATCAAACTTTGTTGGTTAGCTAACGCCAAATCCACTTTTATACTAATAATCAATTCTATTTCAGACAACTCAATCTTGCATGAGTACACAGTTTAATCGCCGAGTACATTTCTATTTAAAACTATTCTGCTTAGTCAAAAGTTCTAATTCAAACAATTAAATTTAGCCTAAGTACAGTTTAAATGTATAAACAGTTCTATTTCAAACAATTCCGTTTTGCATATGTATGCACTTTAGATATCAAAGCAGTTCTATTTCAAGTAAATCAATTTATCACAAGAACGCAATTTATTTCTCTTTGATCCGTAGATAGGATTCTATCTGGTGCTACCATTCTGGGTCCGAGTGGACCTTGAAGCAATAGCAATGAAGAGGTATTCCACATTTCCCAAAACTCCAGAAATACTAGAACCTCACAATCAGATTGTTTAGTGTCACTTCCAGGATACTCATTTGTGGGTAATTACCCCTTTGCAGGGTTGCAGTTGATGTATTCAACAGCCCTAGCCGACTGAGCAACATCGGTGAGTAGCAGGTAGGTTATAGAAGAATCTGAAAAGAAGTGATACTTTTAAGACTTGTTTTGGCCGCGCCAAATCCCTCACTCACACCTCCTAAAAAGGGAAGGAACCCCAATACGCTCCATATGGAAAGTCGTCCAACCAGTCAATCACATTCTTTTAAACTTTGCCATATTCAGAAAAAGTCAACCAAAATAATACTAGACTAACCACCTAAAAGAATTTTTCAAAAACACAAAACCTGAGGATATATTGAGTTATAAAAAAAACAACCTTTTCACCAATATATAACCAACTTAAATGTTTCTCTAGAATTCGATCAATTACAATCAAATACTATTAAAAAAACCACATACCATAAACACTAAAAGTCACAAAGAAAAAAAAAACGATTGAGACGTTTGGTCATCAGAATACTAAAAAAAACCCTCAAATTTCACGTAAATGCTCTATCGCATATCTTGAAAGGAAAGAAAATTTCAATGTAAGGCATTTACCTAAACATGCTCTGCAGATCTTAAAGCAATAATTGTTTATATATATATATATCTCCGCTAGAAAGGTAGATGATGCTCCAGTCTAATGATAAAGCTGTTTGGTTTCTTTGGTTTCTTTGTTTTAATGGCATATCAACATTTCTAGGTTATTTAGTGACAAAGCCATTCTCCTAAAGAACAGTAGTGGTACTATTTAACCCATTGCTGGGAGGATAAGGGGGTTCATACCTTTCCCAAGGGTATTTGCCCGAAAGTGAACGTAATAGCGCGACTGGAATACGAACTAGCTTACTACGATTCCGCAGTCCATCACTTTAACCTTTACACCACGAGGACAACCACTGATAAAGCCGTGATGAAGGCAAAGTTTGTCATCATCATCCTCACGTTGCGGCATCATCACGAACATCCCTGACCCTCTCTCGCCGCCCCTTCATATGGTCCATTGCTCCCGGCACGGCTTCAGGGTTACATCCCGTATCGGCACAGAGCTGCAATAAGAAGGTTCTAGCTCGTCATGTCTTTGCTCGTCCATGTGAAGGTGTCCACACAAGTACATCACTTATGAGCTCGTCCCTACTTCTCCAGTAGTCTTCCGCATGTCTGATTCGTCTAACTTTGATAGTTTTTGTGATGGGTGGTTGGTGGCCGTACAACTGGTACTCTGTGGCGTTCTGCCTCCATGACTTGCTCAATATAGCTCGCAGCATTCTTTCGGAGTTTCCCTCAAGCTTTTTTTTCCATATGTTTAGTTAACATCCATGTGGTGCATCCATATAGCTGTATCGAAACGACCGCTGCTTGGAAGAAACTGCGTTTTATTCTATCGGTCAGGTTTAACTTCTATATGATGGATAGCTATCAATAGCTTTCCATCTCTTTGCTAATTGCGTGTTGATGTCTGTCTCGATTGATGAGACCCTGCTTCCTTGGTAGGTGAACTTGTCTACTAGTTTCAGAGAGCAACAGTTTAGTGTGGAGATGTCGCCTCTTTGATTAAAGCACATACATATATTCCGTCATGTGTGCATTGACATTGAGGCCTATGCTTGTAGCTGCTCTTTCCAGACTATGTAGCAGGTTTTCGACTTGGGCAGTGCATCGGCGTAGTCGGCATCTGTAATTGTTTGTGTGGGGTACTTTCTGCTTCTTTCCTTTGTCAGATTGAAATTGTTTTCTTTCATTTTATCCATAGATGTTCTAAGCACGTAGTCCAGATAGATGATAAAGAGGTTTGGGGCTAATGTGTGTCCTTGCAGTACACCTGCTACAATTTCGAAGTAGTCTGTGTCTCCATCCGGGAAACGGACTATTACTATTGTGTTTCTATACAGCATCATAATCGCTGTGACGGTTTCTTTTGGTACTATTTACCAACCCCTCCGCTCGGGCAGGATATGACACAAGGTCAATTTTTAAGCGGAGTTTAACAGGTTTGAAATCAGAGTTTTCCTTCTCCTAGACTAGTTGCCTCACCAAGGCTGAAGAACCTAGTCCGTCCTACTATTTACCCATAGCTGGAGGGAGAATAAGGGGGTTCATACCTTTCCCGAGGGTATTTGCCCGAAAGTGAACGTAATAGCGCGACTGGAGTACGAACTCGCGTACTACGATTCTGCAGTTCATCGCTTTAACCATTACACCACGAGGACACGGTTTCTTTTGGTAGGCTGTAGGAGAGCATAATTTGCTCCATCTTTCCTCTGTGAATGGAGACAAAGACCTTGGTAAAATACACAAATAATATTGTTGCCTCTAGGTTTTTTGTAATTATAACTTCAAGAATTAGGCATATAATCAAAATTTGTGATGTGGATCTGTTCCTCCTGTGGCCATTTTGGTTCTTCCATGAGCATTGTATATCTTGGCCGCTATGGATGTAAGAGTTATAATTCGGTAGTTCTTGGTTAATCCGATGTCGCCCTTTTTAGGGAAGAAGAGGATGCATCTCTTCATTCATCTGTCTATATGGATTTGATTATATACGGCATTAGAGTGTCAGAGCAGTATGTCGTCGAATTGTCTGGTCTTCCATACTTCATCGAGTCCTGCTGCTTTTTAAAAAAAATTGTGTACCGAGGAAAGTTCTTCTTGCGTAACCAGTCCTATTTTGATGTCTAATTGTTTACTTACAATTCTCCTGATTGGCTCATGTGTAACGTTCTGAGGGTTTCCGATATATTTTTGAAATGTTGTTTCCATAGGTATATTCGTTCTTGTTGGCTGAAAGTTTTTAGTTTAGCTTTCGCAGTGCACGACATTCTGCTCACTTCATTTAGCGTTTGCCATGCTATCCTAGATTGTCTATCTTCAACCGAGTCTGTAATCTTATTGATTTTGTATGTAACTGTTTGTTCTTTTAGGTATATGTTAGCTAATTCATTTTGTGTCTTTTTAAGTTTCAGGGCATTGGTATTGCTTGGCTTCTTCCTATTGCATTCGGAGGCAGTTTTCCCGTCTGCACGCTTTTCCCTAACCGCTAATGTCTCCCATGGGACTCTAGGTTTAATTCTTTGTTTAGTGTGTATGCAACCTTTATAGGAGAAATTAACTCTTTAATCGAAACTGGAGAGAGAAGATCCTGCATCAAATCTCATCTAACTTGTAGTTATAATATGAAAAGAAAATTCTGAAAAAAAAACTACAGTATGCATAGACACCAGTTATCTATGATTCTCACAGGACTGTTTTTAATTTGGCCCCGAGAGTGGCATAACTGATGTTCAAGCGTATTTCACTGTTATCCGATGAAGTACGGATGTCGTGCTAATTTTTAATGTGATGAAGCTTGTATATTTTTCACAAATTGTAAATGTATTAAAAATTGCTATCATCTGTCAATATATGGCTCTCATCATATCAGTCTCTCAGGTAATCTCTCTCAAGCTGGCGATATGAGTGTCTTATAGTTCCATTGTGATATTCCTCAACACTTACATAGGTGATTTTTTTTTTATATTGGTGAAGACGGTTACAGATCCAGCAACATATTTTAGAAGAGCTGCTCGACGAACAGTTTTACCAGGACTACAGAGACCCCTTTGCCATACTGTTTACCCATAGATGGGATATATATATATATATATATATATATATATATATATATATATATATATATATATAAATGATATCTTATGTATATTCTACTGATGATGATACAAAAGGATTTGGAGTCGATTCTTTACGCTGGAATTTTTGTTCTCGAGTGCGATGTCGCAAATTAGGTTTATGGCAGTTTAATGATAATACAAAATTAATAACGTCGAATTTGAACGCGCAGTCCTTTTGACACTTGTTTGTTGAAATAGAATGTATATCATTGTCACTTGATCCTCATCTCTGAATTCTGTACATTTAACCAGTAGCATGGACTGCGCATTCAGATACGACGTCAAATGCACGTGATGAACGCTCTCATTCAAAATATTCATTGATCACATCAAACATTTTATAATCTACGGAATGGTGCCACCCACATCCTCGACCATCACGAACGAAGATCGAAAGCACATGTACTTGGTTCGTAACATCAAAGATTTCGGACAGTTATTATTTTTGACATTTTACTCACGAACAAGAAAAATCTAAAAAAAAATTTTTAAAAGATAAAAAAAAATCAAAGCCTTTATCTCTAATAAAATATGCCTACAAGATAACCTACTGCCTAACTCCGAACACACACAGACACACACAGACACACACTCTCTCTCTCTCTCTCTCTCTCTCTCTCTCTCTCTCTCTCTCTCTTTTTTTTTTTATCTATCTATCTATGTATCCATTGAAAAGGTTGAACTGACGTTTCCCAAGGGAATAGCATCTCTTATTGCTGTAATCTCTTTCATTTTAGAGAATTAAAAGAAAAAAATATAGGTAGTAGTGACAGATTTTAAAAATATATTTCTATATTCTTTTTAAAAAAATCAAAAATTCTCCAAATTAAGAAAAAAGGTTTTAGTTTTAATGCATTTTCCATTGTACGTTTTGGGGCGTATTTTACCTTCTGCGTCATTTTCTTTTCAAAATCGTTTTGAACGATTTAAATTATTTAAGCATTACTTTTTAATTAAAATATGAATATTATCTTAAATAGTTCCAAGAATGATATGTATCACAAAATATTCTATTAGACATAAATCATATAATTACTCACAATTAAATGATCTAATTCTACAACTCAGTTTGTTATAA
Source organism: Sepioteuthis lessoniana (assembly GCA_963585895.1). NCBI lineage: Eukaryota > Metazoa > Mollusca > Cephalopoda > Myopsida > Loliginidae > Sepioteuthis > Sepioteuthis lessoniana. The sequence goes on along the minus strand of OY757928.1, from coordinate 38,579,944 downwards.
GTCATTTGTTTAAACTCACTTTATATGTCAAACAGTTGTCTCTGGCCCATTTCAGATGATTCCAAACTGAGCTAGAGTGGATCTGTGAACGATGACAATCAAGGGGTAATCTGCATTCCCCAAAGTTCCAGTATTACTCGAGCCTCAACTTCAGATTGTTTAATGTCATAAACAGAACACTCGTTATGGGATCTTACCTGTCTTCAGTGTTGCAGCCGATGAATTCTACAGCCTTAGCTGACTGGGCCGTACATATAGAGAGAATATATTACAGATGCAGACTACGCCGATAATCTTGAGCTTCTCAAAAACACACCTTCTCGAGGTGAATTCATTTTGCATAGCCTGATACAGACAGTAAGAGACATTGGTCTCTACATGAACTCTAAAAAAACTACAAAAGTTCATGTGTTTGAAAAAAGATGAAGCTGTTTCTATATTAAATAGCAAGTATTCTAAATTAGTAGCCAAGTTAACATACCTCGCTAGAAATATATTATCTACCAAAAGCAATTTCCACATATGCATAGGAAATGCATAGACTGCTATAAAAAGGTTATCGATCATATGGAAATCAGATATCTCTGATAAAATAAACTCGAATTCTACCAAATTTTGACCGTATCAATATTATTGTATGATTGCATCACCTGAAATCAAAAGAGAAACATTGAGAAAAGAAACTAGATGAGAAACTACACGTGGTTGCTGTGTATTGTTTTCAACGATTTCTACAAGCAGTACTCATAAAAGAGCAGTTGTACAGCCACCTACCTCCCATCTCATAAAACTATTGGAGTAAGACGAGCAATATATGTGGGGTACTACTGGAGAAGAAAGGACAAAAATATAAGCAACGACTTCTTATGTCTTCCTACATATGGACGCACTTGTGTTGACCGACTAGCATGGATTTATCCTATTTACCAAGCCCTCCACTCGGGTAGGATATGACACAAGATCAATATTTTAGCGGAGTTTAACAGATTTGACTTCAGAGTATTCCTTCTCCTAGACTAATTGCCTCACCAAGGCTGAAGAACCTAGTCTGCCCTACTATCTACCAATAGCTGGAGGGAGAATAATTGGATTCATACCTTTCCCAAGGGTATTAGTGCTATGTGAAATGCAATCAGTCTCGTTCAGGATTTGAACACGTGTCGCCGTGTCCATTTCCTACGACGATAACCATTACACCACAGGCACGTCCACGAAACTAGCGCGGACTTATTTTCATCATTTTTACAGACTCTTGATAAAGCATGAAATACTTTGGGACAGATAGCGAAAGAAAATTAAGGAAATCCATACTATCAGTATGACATGGTGATGATATATATATATATATATATATATACGTAATATTCGGTCAGGTTAAAAAGTTTGGAGTAATTCCCTCAGGACAAGAAATTTATTCAAGAGCTGAACATTTAAATTTTCCTGGTAGAGAGCTCAATGTAATTTATTACAGAGCAATATTCCTTTCAGAAAAAAAACAAAACCAAAGACCGGTTAATTCATGATTATACATTTATTTCGGTCCCGTATTTTCAGTTTCTGGTGTGAACCAAGAACATGAAGAAAAAAATCAATACAGGACTTCTTCAGACCCAATGGATAATTAGTTATTCATTGGCTCTGAAGAAGTCCTGTATTAATTTTTTTTTCTTCATGTTCTTGGTTCACACCAGAAACTGAAAATACGGGACCGAAATAAATTTATAATCATGAATTAACCGGTCTTTGGTTTTTTTCTTAAAGAAATATATATATATATATATATATATATATATATATATATATATATATATATCTTCTAATTTACATTCATCTGTATCTCTAAGTATACACCCACGGACATACACTCACATACACATACATATTCTCTTCTTCCTCTGTTTCTCTCTCTCTCTCTCTCTCTATATATATATATATATCACTATTTTATTTTCTTAGTTTTTATTGCAACTTTGTATAACTGTCTTTATCTTCTCACTTTTTATGCGATATTCTGCCTGTCTTTCTATCACTCTTGCAATCTATCTATTTTAGGCATTCTCTTTCTCTTTCACTCTCTCTTTCTCTCTTCCCTCTCTTACTTTTTCTTTCATTTTAAAATTATCTGTCTTCTTTCTTCTGTTTGTATCCCCCTCTCTTTCCCCCACTCTATCTCTCTCTCTCTCTCTCTATCTCTTGCCCACTCTCTCTTAGTTTTGACTATGTCTCTGTCTTTCCACCTACCGTGCTGTCTTTCGCTTTTTCAATTCAACATTCTTGACGTTTTTCTCCTTTCTCTTCGACTTTTTACCATTTCCTTGCTTCCAATGCTTTTCTGGGTCTATCTTATTGAACCTCCATTTTCTTCTATGTCTTTTTTTTTTGTCTCGTATTTTATTTATTTATTTAAGTATTTCCAGCTCTCACACTTAACAAACACGTTTGATATCACACTCCAAAAACAATATAACTACAGAAATATCCAGATGTATGTAAAGTATTTTTCGAAATGTTTCACATGAAATTTGATAATTTTATCGTTTAGAATATTCGGACTTAATTTATTTATTTTAGATTCACATTTTGGCCAATGCATTCTTCAGCCTCCTTCATTAACCAAATGCTGATATCTATTATGCTGAGTGTAGCAGGACACGCAACATAAAAAAATCTATCGGCGTTTGCTTAATGAATCTTTCAGCGAAATCAACGGCAGCCTGCAGTTTCAACCCTGACTACCAGGAACAATAAAGAGGAATACTTACTATATTTTAACACATGTACTCTGTTATGAGTAATGGAAGTTTGACAATCTACTGTCGTGGATTAGGTAAAGGGTTCGGTTCGAAGTTTTGTGTAGGCTCGCGAGTTCGACAACAAAGGTCTGATGAAGGCCAAAGACGCATCAGCCAAAGTTTTGTGGATCAAACAATAAAAACGAAAACAATTGTCTGAATAATCTAAATGATAAGTAAAATAATCACATATCTTATGGCAGGAACTCATGATCATCAAGTCACTCTGGAAGCCACACATCCCTATCATCCATCAGTCTTGCTAGGTCTTCTAAGCGGTTTCTTGTGCAAACACAGAGTTGATGTTAATAAGTTTTTGCTGTACGGCTAAAACTTGTACATCTATATGTATGGGTCCATTATAGAACGTTGCTTATGCATTTGTCCTTGCTTCATCAGCAGTGTCCAGCATATATTTTCGTCTTACTTAAAGGGCAAGTGAGATGAAAGAAAGTGGCCGTATATCTATCATTTTGTGGGGCGTTACTTCCTAGATTTGTTTCAGACAGCATTCGAAGTACGTAGTCTATGATCAGTATAAACAAACATGGTGATAATGTATCTTCTCCAAGACACAACCGATTATGTTGAAGAAGTTGTTTCCATCAAGTGAGCGGTTTATTGCTTTTGTGTATTTTGTAGAGCATTATCATTGCTGTAATCGTTTCTTTGGGAAGACCTATGCCGGTAGTATTTGTACTGTTAATGGATAAAAATGCCTTGAAGAAAGCTACGAAAAATCGTGTTGTTCGGATGTTCTTTGCTCTTACTCTTTCGGGAATTCGACAGATTGTCAGAATCTGGGAGGTTGTTGATTGATTTCTCCGAAAGCCGTTCTGATTTTTCCTTAGAATTTTCTTGATATTGGATTGGATTGGATTGAGTTGGAAGACATTATAGACATTATAAACTTTAGCAGCTGTCGTAGTAAAAGTCATACCTGTGTATCTTTTGGTGATTCCAAGGTCACCTTTTTGGGTAATGTAAGGATTCAACTTTTATCCATTTCTCTTTTGTGTTTTCTTTATATAAATCATTGAATAGTCAGAAAAGCGTGTCGTCTAATGTTCTTGGCTTCCAAAATTCGATGGTATTTAGTCAACCTTTTCTTTTAATATATTTATATTCTTTTCAATATTGCTTTGCGTTTTTCCACTGTAATTTGTTGAAGTTTGACTTTTAGTTTGTTATGTTAGCTTGTTATGAAGAATTTTTGTGATAGGTTTTTCAGTGATTTTGAGGACGTTTCCGCGCAGATATTGAAATGTTCTTTCCACTTCTGAAGCCTTTTTTTTTTTGGGCTATTAGCTTTAATTTTGTCTCTAGTGTTCTCGTGTTCGTTTTCATGATTATGTATCTTCTATGGGATTTCTAATTTTATTGATTTGACCTAGAAAATATTCTCAATGTTGTTTGTCATTTGTGTTGGTTTATTGTCAACGGGTTTTCGTCGCGTTAGTTTTTTAATTGAGTAAGGACGCTTTTTTAAAGTTATCTCGTTTATTCCTTACTATCATTAGTGAGCAACACTGAACTCTGCATTTGACGTATGATTAAATTGTTATGCAATCTGCTGCGACCTCCTCGTGAGTAGTCACTAAGTTTTCATATTTGTCATTCTGAGAATATGTTTCAGACTTCTCCTGAAGAGTACGATTTTTTCTGACCGTAATGATGTTGTTATTGCTTAGTGGGAACTATACAAATATTAAATAAAAACTTACCAAATATTTTCAATAAAAACATATATAGATCTATTTTATAAACAATTCTCAGGAACGCAAGTATTATATAAAAAATAATGGCATTTAAAAATCGAGAAATAAAAGGAATTAAAGAGTAATAATTTAATCAATAGGTTTGATAATATTTGTTATGTTAATGCCATGGTAAATATTTTCACGTTTTCGAGGCCACCTAAAGCAATAACTGTTAATTTCGGCTTGAATATCACAACCTTTAGACAAGATCTATCTTCTATGTTTCGGGGTTCAAACCGGTTTTGACTGTTATATGATTATGACAAAAACATGCAATTCTAATTACATTTGGCATAACGAAAATCTATATTCTGCTATCTATCTATCTATCTATCTATCTATCTATCTATCTATCTATATTCGTTCCTTCATATCAGTTAATCTGTACTTGTTTCTATCTATCTATCAATCTATCTATCTTAGATTATCCTAATCTAAGTCATACTGAGAGCTAATTACATGCTCGGTACTTTTGTAGATATAGATGAAAGAGAATAAACTTTGTCTTGAAGGAGAGACAGATTTGGCTTAAATCAAGCATTCTAAAACGCCTGCAAGGTACTTAATGCTATTACACTGAAATTTTTATGGAAAGGCCACAATCATCCGACAGTGTAAATCAGCGGGATTCATATAACTAATAAGTCCGTTGCGTAATCGGGGCCTCCAGCCCGGTATGCTGGGGCTGTAGAATACGCCAACCGGAACTCTGCAGAAGGGAAAACCACCTTCAACGAGTTTCAGTTTTGTGTAAAGATCATTTCAACCCTTGTGGATTCTCTGATATCAGAACGACACAAAATAATGTGATGGTGAGTGTCTACCCCAGAGATTTGGGGAATTTAGATTATCCCTCCATTGCCATTATTCCCTGGTCAACTGACACAGAGAGATAGTATCTATAAGGATCTCATGAATCGATCGAAAAGAAATATTTAATCAGTTCCAATAATTCTATCTGAAAGCATTTAACTGTATTCAAACAGAATTACTACTCTTGTATACCAATACGTGAAAACGTTCAACTGTGTGCAAACAAATGAGATATATCTCGTTGAAATAATATCATTGACAAGATATTAATTAACAAATTACACACACACACACACACACTCACTCACTCAGACACACACACACACACACACACACACACACACACACACATATATATATATATATATATATATATATAGGTTTTGGCATTAAATAAACTAACAGGATTGATATGTCGTAAAATAAAACCAAACAACCATTGATCAAAGTATTTTATGAAGCTGTGAGGCAGGCGATTATCTACAGTGTGTAGCTTTCAGAATTTTCGCTTCACACACACACACACATATATATATATATATATATATATAACGGAATTACTCCCAACTCTGGTTTAACTGGACTAAATAATACTTATATATATATATATATATATATATATATATATATATATATATATATATATATATATATATATATATAAGCCTATTATTAATTATAAGTTGTTTTACTGCGTTAAATAATAAATTTTAATATGAATACATATAAGTGTGTATGTATGTATGTATGTATTTATACGCATTCAGATATATCTAAAACGTAGTCAATATAGGAAAGAGTCTTTGTGGTTTAGTTTTTAATGTGCTGGTCTCTGACTTCTTAGAGAGTGAGTTCGAACTCCAGTTGGACTATTAGGTTCACTTTCATACAAATATATACAATTGTACTGACCTCGCTTATTTCTCATCTATCTGTTAAATAATACTCTTCTGGCTTTCTCAAAGGATGATCCACGAAATTTGATATGCTATTAAAACTAAGCAAATAAGAAAGTACATGATATAATATATATATATATATAGTTTTACATGGAGTAATATTGTCTATTATTTTCTTTGCTCTCTGTTTACTGATTAAAATTGCAGCTCAATTTGTTTACTAACGTATTTGATCAATGTTCAATTATTATTTTTTCGAATGTCATTTAGTACACCGATTGATTGATTTTAATAGGATGTCGATTCGTCTGGAGTTATTTTATGCCAAGAGGTTAGGAAATCACGTTCATTCTACGTTGACATTTCGATTTTCGTGTCGTTGTTTCGGAAGAGTTTGTTTTTGGATTTGTTATATACCATAGAATGTGAATAATTTTGATTAGTGTCCATGTGCACGCTAAAACACACACACACACACACACACACACACACGCACACACGCACACACACACGCACGCACGCACACACACGCGCGCGCATACTCATACTGGCTAATGCCATCGTCTCCAAAATATATCCTCTTTGCTCTAAAGGATTTTATCCGGTAATATTTGCAGACACATCTCACCAAATACCCCAGATTACCAAAGAATGACAAAAGTATAAATACGAGGATATGGATAAATATAAAGTCCATAAAGATAAACAGATTTCGGAGAGCTTTGCCACCTTAAAATACATTGATATGACACGTGATAAATTATGTAGAAATGATACAACGTTTAAACTATATTCTTTTGTCTGCCAAAATGAACAAACAGCAATGGTAGTTTCCCTTAACTATATCCATATGTCATAACAACAAATTATAGAATCTCGTCGATGTGATAACTTAACAATCTCCCTGGCTATGGAGTATGGCCCGCAGCTGAAAATCAGTGAGATAATTTAATGTTTATCGCTGTTTTGGCGGCAAAATGTCCTACGCCATTTGTTTTAATGGCATCTCCTTCTTTTTTTTTTTCTTTTTTTGCAGTCATTAAAATCAACTGTTAAGTTTTATGACTGTTCAGCTATCGTATGAGTGGGACAAGTTGGTTGCTCTTGGCAGTTTTAAGATTTATCTATCATGATTTTCAATGTTTCTATCATCCAGGCAAATACCTTACGCTGTGAGTCAGAAAAATACGAATCACGAGTTGCAAAATAAAAGCAGCTCACTGCAGTGAAAAATAACCACATATGGAAGTTGTTTATAGTTTAAGGGCAGAATCCAGAGATTTATATGGTGCCTGAAGCAAATTAAGAGCATAACAAAGAATTGCATTTGAATATTATTTGAATATATTTTAAGAAACGTATTTTATTATCCATTTACGAATGTATATTTGTTCGCATATCTTTGAAAAAATAAGGTAGCTGTATTTTTTATTAAATACATGCTAGGTTGGTTGGTTTTGGATTATTCTATACCGGCATCAATAACTTTTGCAACTATTAGATTATAATTGATTACAGTAAATTAGGATAAAATGAATAGAAGACTAGGTACGACTTGGTAGGAAACGAGATCTACTGGGGATTGTGCAATAAATCAAAATGCGATCATAGTACCAAATAGTATATACACAAACTGGAATCGGTCTCAGAGAATGAGGCGCATAAGATTCTCTGAAATTTAGAATTAGGACCAGATTACCTAATACCGCCAAAATGACCGCACATAGAGAAAATCCAGAATGAAATTAAATAAATAAATAGAAGAGAAATTGCCTCTTCGTGGATTTTGCGGTTTCGCCAAAGAATGATGTAAAAATGAAGGAAAGTATTTGGACACGTAGGGAAAAAAAGAAAATCATTATTACTAATTATTATTAGAAGTAGAAACAATCGAAGAGACTTAAAATAAATAAAAAGAAAAAAAAAGCTTAATCAGAATATCAATAAAATATCTTCAAAACAATAATAGCCTCTGAAATATCATCAAAGGATTAAATACCTTTCAGACCTAACCGATAAAATGAAACGCAGTTTCTTCCAGGCAGCGGTCACATCGATACTGCTATATGGATGCACTACATGGACGCTAACAAAACGGCTGGAGAAGAAGCTAGATGGCAATTACACAAGAATGCTGCGTGCAATCCTCAACAAGTCCTGGCAGCAACACCCCACAAGACACCAACTGTACGGCCACCTGCCCCCTATCACGAAAACTATTCAAGTTAGGCGAACCAGACATGCAGGACATTGCTGGAGAAGCAGAGATGAACTCATAAGAGATGTACTCTTATGGATCCCCACACACGGCCGCGCAAAAGCAGGACGACCAGCACGAACGTACATTCAGCAGCTATGTGAGGATACAGGTTGTTGTCCTGAAGACCTGCCTAGGGCGATGAACGATAGGGAGGAGTGGCGAAAGAGGGTCAGGGATATCCGTGCTGCCAGCACGATATGATGATGATGATGATAAGTTCCTAGAGACCATTCTTAAAATTGACGTGAGATGAACTCCGACAAATTGATCGAGGGACAAGGAAATATATTTCAATGTCCAACGTTTTTCTCCCAAGAGGTGAAATATACTGAATAGATGTGTAAAGAAAAGAAGATTGATCGCCAGCTTTAAGGATTATGTCGAGGCAACAATTTATGAACTCGAGGAACACACAAAAAGAAGCGAAGAGAGACTAATTGCAGCAGAAAGCAAAATCAACATCTTTATGAATAATACAAGAACAAATAATTAAAAGAATCAAGAAAATAAAAGTGGGATAACAAAAAAAAAACCAACAACATTACAGATATTTCTTGCGAAAAATTCAGGGGGTGGTGCACACGAGATCTCTTGGCCATGATTAAGAAAGAAGTCCTCAAGAAAGAAATTGATGATCTTCTGATAGAAGCAATACTTTTGCAAAAAGGTAAAATTATATCAAAGGCAGTTGTAAGTATTTTATAGCATATCAGCCCTTGTAGGTTTTGTAATGCCAAAGCCTGTTCATAGGTACACATAACATATATACATATGAAGAGTTTGTAGTTAACATTATTTTTAAATGCACTTGAGCTCATTTGTTTGTACACAGTTAAATGCTTTCAAGTATTGCTATTTAACATTAATAATCTAATTCAACGCCAGTCATTCATATGCACACAGATCAATGGCTATTAGAAATCATTCAATATTTCTATTGGACCCCTGATGGGTCGAACAGATTCAACCAGTCTTGGTTAGCCACGTGGCTGCGACTGAGATTTCCACGAGTCTCAGGGGGGCATTCCCCAGCTCTGACTCTCTCTGGAGTGGGCTAGGTCTATCGCCTGGCACTTGAGGCGCTCCTATTTGGGGGAATGCCGACAGAGTCCGGGGCATTTTTGACCGCCGGATGGTCTGGGCTACAGTCCAGTACCCGAATCAACCATAATGAAGGCCTTGTGCCACACACACAACAAACCCTACGATTCTTTGTCAGAGCAGACCTAAGGGAAATGACAATAAATGTGTTGTGGTATCATCCTTATTTTCAGTACACAACGGACTCTTCCAATAAGAATATAAATATTTGACTATGAGTAGGTAGCAGGAGATACACTGGTCACATACTACTGTATATAAAATAAATCCTGGAAGCAACATTCCTCAAAGCAGCAGTTGTACGGCTGTCTACCTCTCATTTCGAAGACCATCCAAATTAGACAAACAGGACATATTGGACACTACTGGAGGAATAAAGACGAAATTATAAGCGGCGTTCTCCTATCGACCTCCTTATATGGACGTAGAGGTGTAGAATGATCTGCTAGAACTACAGTAGCTTTGTATTGACACCAGATGTAACCTGTAAGATATGCCAGAAGCGATGGATGGTAGAGATGGATGGTGAAAGAGAGGTTGGGGAATCCATGCTAGTAGTACGACATGATGATGACCAGGATGATATTAACAATGTACACAAAAACCAATATACCCAAATATCAATTTAAAACGTTGGTTTTCTGGTTTCAGGCGCTTACATTTTTCTTTTGCTTTTAACTTATTGTCATGGGGGAGGGTAAAATATGGATTATTAGTATGACTAATTTGTCTTGAAAATTTTTCCCGAAATTTAACAGAAAATATATAATTGTTCTTAAGAAGTATAATCTATCATTTCAGATATTGCCATTTCCAGCTATGCGCAGGAAGGGTTTGGTCTTGCAAAAAAAATTACAGAAGCCAGCAAGACACTATGGTATAAAATGAATAAAATATTAGGTTGTCGTTTTTCAAAAGACGAAGGCAAGAGTCAATGATGGAGAAACTCAGTTCCACATGCCAATCTAAATGCTGCAAACAATACAGTTACTTGTAAACTATATAAGGCGCCTTTGGTGGTGTAATGGTTAGCAAGCTCGACTAGCAAACCTATACGAGTGAGTTCGAGTCTCACTGGGTGCCCTTTTCATATGGCCTTGTGCCATATCTAAGCAAAAAGCTTAGTAAATTACTACTTGTCAACTACATAGGCCTTCATATTTTTATACGACAGAAAGTCTCAGAAAAATGCGTCCGAAAAAATCAACCATCTTGGTGGCAAGCTGTGCCAAAGAGTCAAATACCAACAGCACCTACTGTACTAAAGGATATGAAAAACCTTCAGTACTGCTCGAAATCAACTTGGCAATGAAATGAATGTTTTTTCATAAAATAAAATTAATTATACAAATATAAAAGAAAGTCTAATTCATCTCAAACAAGAATTTATTGGACAAGTTCTTGTATTTTTGAGGTGTAAATATTTTAATTTTTGGTCATCAAAACTTACGACTGATATCCTTCTCTTTATGTTGAGATTTAACAGAAAATTGCGCTTTTGATATTTCCAATAAGGAGTTAAATATTATATCATCTGGCTGCCTAAAAAACTATATAAATAGCATTGATAATTAGTCAAAATAGGAAGAAATTATCTGATACAAGGATTTTGACCTCAAGAAGGATATCTTGAATCAGCATTTCTCAATCATGATACCCCAACAAATTTGTTGTAAGGAAACTTTGCTTAGATAAATAAGCATTTTTGAGTATTATGCAATTTTTGTAGAATAGATTAAGATTAGATTTTCAATTACTATCATATGCCATATGAAGAAAGATCATAATAACATTTCAAAGACTTAATGGAACTTTTTATCGGTATCTGTATTCATTATTGTTAATGACACTGACAAAGGGAAATATTTCTCCATGGTTGAGTCTATAGTAAGACAATGACCAACAACTATTCGGTAAGTCAGTTTGACAATTCATCTCAATTTGCTCAAACACTACTTAGTATAAAGTTTATAGGTTTTAATGGGGGTCCAATAATTATTACACGATTGATTTTAATTTTAAACGTAACACTATTTTTTTATTTGAACAAACTGAGTTAGCGCTTCATGGCTTCATATGTGTTGCGGCTGATGTAATGTAACCATATGAGATCGCAACCGAGTAAATCAAGCTTCCTCAAATTAAATCCTACACTCCGTAAATATCTTGGTTAACAAGAGATAAAACTAATATTTGCCTTTTTGATTATGTTCATCTGTTGAAAAAATATTCTCAATTTCTGGCTCACGAAAAGACAGAACTAATCTTTTATAATAATGGAGACAAACGAGCTGCGCAAACTGAAAATCTTAAACAGTCAAATCGTTTGGAATCTGATAGAATAGTTAAATGTTTGCATTTAAATAACATTTCTATTGCTATATAAAAGGCAATGGGTTTCTACAATTCTCACAGCGTTTTCCGAAAACAACATATAATGCGATTCTCACTCAGTTGGAAGTAAGTGCAGGTAATAAGGATAATGACATCTTCATCAACAATAGTTTAACATGGAGAATTTTAAATGTTAAGTCGCTTCACATTGATAAGCTACACAATAACCTTCAATAAGCTGATATCACATCTTCGAATTATTGCTAACTTAATTTGTCGTTGCGTTTGGTCAAATGGCTCTTAATATGGCTTGTAAATCAAGGTAATCGTTTAAAAAATATCAAAACACACTCCTACTATCATAAACCATACCAGCAATGGAATTGTTAGCTTCAACCCATGAAGATGTATTTCATCAGAAAGTTACAACTGGTGCATAAAAAAAAAGAATTAGTAAACATCATCAAGGATCAGGGAGAAACGATATAATTGTCTGACTGTGCATTTAAAAATAGTCTATTAAACACATCTTTACTTTAAAAATGTAAATAATGATGATATCGATCTTAAACTTGATCATCAATGTACATCTGCTGATTCTTTGAGAAGACGGTTCAGAAATGTTTGACAACCTGTAAAATTTTGAGCCATCGCTTTGATGAATTGAAAATGGCTCTTGTGTACATAACTGGATATATTTCAAGAGATGTCTATCACCCCAGTGAATATGAAACTCATTTTTAACATGAAAGGTATCGAAAATACACAAATTCGGTTGGCTGTGGAAAATTAAATGTTCCTTCTGACCACACAGACCACACATTTTTGTTTTATCTTTTCAATACAATAAATGAAATGTTAGGTTATAAATCATTAAGTAAGATTTCTGTTCTTAATTCTGAGTTTATTTTTTAACATGGAGACAAGTCACGCTCACACTTTTTGCAACTATATAATATTGAAAAAAAAATTTTGAAAAGAGTACACAGCCAGATCAGACAAAGCAAACAGGTTTTAAGGTTATTACATTTTCCTCAAATGGTTTTATTTTATCTATCTATATTTCAGAAATGACTGAGCATTATATACACATTACGGTTATTGCTATCTTGCCATTTTTCAGGGACTGCTTGTTGAATACTGTAATGAAAATTTTAACTGGAATCTTTATTCGTTCTCTGAGGTCGATTGAATAAAGAGTTTGGTATATCCTCGGAGGTCTTGTTTAGCAGTATGGTGGATGTAAAGTAAGGCGGATAAAGTTGAGTAAACAGCAAGTTTCACCAGATGCTGGTTGGAATAAACACATAGGTTAACGGCCAGGATCAAATCGTTCCGTTTGGCAACAATTGGTATTCATCAATAAGAATGACGTTTAATGACGAGGAAAAACAGGCGATGAAAGATTACGGTGATTTAATTCGAACCGAATGTCCAAACTGCATCATCTCCGAACGAGTAAACAAATATTGGGTTCTGCTAACTTTGAATCTTTGGATACAGAGTTCGAAAAATCATCTGCAGAGCTCAAACTCAGATCAAAATTACTTAGGTGCAAAAACATTGTCAACATAGCGACATTTAACGTAAGGCTTTTCAAAAGTAAACCAGTCATCTGAGTTGAAAATATCTTGAGCCGAGCTAATTATAGACATTATATGGCTGCAATAACATAGATACTACCATTGTTAAATAGAAGTAAAATATTATGATATTAATAAGGAATGGGCATTTGTCGCTGATTCTACATGGAAAAATTCCGTCAATACCGTCATAGGAGGTGTGGGAATATTTCTCACTCCTGGTGACTAAAAACCACTATATAGAATTGAGAAAATCCAGGCGAGAAGGATGTGTGCTACACTTAATGACAGCTCCCGCACATATAGTACCACCAATGTCAGTAATGAAATGGTCATAATCTCCTTATATCACGAGTTATCTTCTCTTGTCTGACACATTCCCAAAAATAACATTCTAATCATCAGTGGAGACGGTGAATACCAAGTAGATTTCCGCCCGAGAACAAGATAGCATACCTAAACACAAATTCCAAAAAATGTGGGAAATGTATTTACATACACGAAACTAAATAACACTAAAACTCAACTAGAATATGTATTCATAAAAATGTGCATATATAGCCATGTGAGATGTCACTTATTCTCCTCTTCTGAAGGAGTATGATCCGATTACAGAAACGTCGAAGTAAAGATACGCCAGAAACGAAGCAGAAATAAGAAACAAACAGTCGAAACCATTCGTTACAGCTTGTCCTCACTTAACGATAGATATTTCATCAATCAATATACAGTAACTGTAAGAATAAAATTTGAGTTGCCGTGGTGTAATGGTTATCGTCGTAGGAAATGGACACGGTGAGACGAGTTCGAATCCTGGATGAAGCTGATTGCATTTCTGCTAGCACTAATACACTTGGGAAAGGTATGAATCTAATTATTCTCTCTCCAGCTATGGGGAAATAGTAGGACAGACTAGATTCTTCAGCCTTGGTGATGCAACAAGTCTAGGAGAAGGAAATCTCTGAATTCAAACCTGCTGAATTCCGTTTAAAAATTAACCTTTTGCCATGTCCTGCCCGAGCGGAGGGGTTGGTAAATATGATAAGAAACAAATTTGAAACTCTTGAGGAAACATCTGTAACATACTCCGAATGACGAATATGAAAATCTCGTAACTGTCAACATGAAAGTAGCAACGGAGTGCATACCAACCAAACAAAGAGATAAATGTAGAATTCCATTGGAGTCACTTTTTATAAAGAAAAAAAAAACAAGATAACGTGAAAATTGTACCCTTATTTCATAAAAACGACCCAAAAATGCAACTGTGCGAAAACATAACAAAGCCAACAGACAACTAACACTTACCAAAAAAGAAACAAGAACACATTCAAGAACAAATTAATAAAATCAGAAATTTGGTTGAAGAAAGACGATCACGAATGGCATGAAAGCAGTAAATGAAATGAGCAGAAAAAAAAGCACATTGACAGCAAAGGTAAAAGCTACCAGTCAAGAAGAAAGAATACAGAAGGTGAAATAATATCTCAAGAATCTGCTTGGAAATTCCCCCAAAGTCACCGATAAACCAATCAACAAAGTATTCATCTTATTAACCTAACCCCTCCACTTGGGCAGGATATGACACAAGGTCAATTTTTAAGCGAAGTTTAACAGGTTTGACTTCAGAGTTTTCCTTCTCCTAGACTAGTTGCCTTCTCCTAGACTCAGTCTGCCCTACTATTTATCCATAGCTGGAGGGAGAATAATTGGATTCATACCTTTCCCAAGGGTATTAGTGCTATGTGAAATGCAATCATTCTCGTCCAGGATTTGAACTCGTGTCACCGTGTCCATTTCCTACGACGATAACCATTACACCACGGGCTCCTCAACAAAGTTTTCATAGCCAATAAGCCATCAAAAAGGAGATTTTACGGAGGAATAAGTTAACGTAGTACAGACAAAAATTCAATTGATGAAATGAGTGCAGAAATATGAAAAACAAGAAAATTTGATAACCCACTTTTTCGATTATACCACATGGCCTATAAACAAAATACAATAGAGAAATAGTCAAAAGGTTTACATACTTCCCTGGCCTTTTGGCTAGGCTGTCTGACATTCGGGTCGGATGGGGTATCGAAACCAATAGCAGATTCGAGGCCGAAAGACCCCCAACTCCGGTTGGGCCACCTTCGGGTTAGTGAGCTGACTTTTTGTCCCTTATGCACCCCTTGTATAGCACTAAACCTCACGGTCTAGTTCAAGCTATATTCTGGCATATGTGCCCAGATCTAAATTTAGGTCCGTGATACTGCTTGACTCATTAGACCCACATTGCACTTAGTGGGTCAATGACTAGCAGGGTTCGAGTCTCGGCTCGTTCCCGACCTTCCCCTCCCCTTTATCCCCACTTTAATCGGCCGTCGGACATTTGACCTTGTGTCAAGTCCTGTCTGGTGGGGGGCAGCGACAAATACAATATTTCCTTTCCCCTAAAAATGTGACCTATGTATCACTCAGAACTATAGAGCATAAGTCATTCATATACCTGTATTCATGCATACCTGAGAATTAATTTTTATTTATTGCAGACATTTTTTTGTCCTCATCTTGGTAGGGTTTTTTTTGTGTGTGTGTGTGTTGTTTCTTCTTTCACTACGTTTCGGCTAAATTTCACCTCTGGCCTTCTTTAGGTGATTTACCGCGACCTCGGATAGGAATGATGAGCCTTGTTATTACTGCCTTCCATAGTTGTTGTCGATCGCACCACGTGGCGCAGCGGATAGAGGCGTTGAGTCTCTACGGTTCCAGGTGAGCATTGTCAGAAGATAGCGGTTTCAAATCCTACCCAAGCCGGCCAGAGGTTTACTTGGTCAAAAACGTGGTGCGAAAGACAACAACTATGGAAGGCAGTAATTACTGGTGATACGGTTACAAGACTCATCATTCCTATCCAAGGTCGCGGTAAATCACCTAAAGAAGGCCAGAGGTGAAATTTGGCCGAAACGTAGTGAAAGAAGAAACAACATACAAAAAAAAAAAAAAAAAAACTTACCAAGATTCCAATTAAAGACAAAAACTATGGAAGGCAGTAATTACTGGGGATACGGTTACAGGACTCAGCATTCCTATCCGAGGTTGCGGTTAATGACCTGAAGAAGGTGAAATTTGGCCAAAATGTAGTGAAAAGAAACAACACAAAAACTACCAAGATGAGGACAAAAAAAAAGTCCGCAATAAATAAAAATGAATTCTCAGATTAAGAAGCCTCATCTCAAAATGATTCCAATTAAAGACAATCATGCATGCATGTATGTACACACCGCATAAATTAATCCATATTAATCTATTTAGATTTTTTGGTATTATATATGCGACTATTATCTTGTTTGTGTCTTTTCCTTCTGTTTTTAACTTCTGTTCCGATGAAGGTTTGGTATATTTCATATTCTGTCAATAGACGATCCCCGCATTCACCACTAGAGGAAAAATGATAGTGCCTGAAATATATTTGATAATATTCGCAACTTATAAGAAAATATTACAAATAAAATTAAACAAACGAAAATGAAACTGACCTTCAAGAAATCTATATTTTTTCCAGGTTTATAATCCTCTTTGATTATCTTCCGAATAGCATCTCTATTTAATTCATGCATTTTATTTTATTCTGGACCGGAGTGATAGCACCTGATAAGGCCCTTTCTAGGGATCAAATAGAACTAAACTGCGTACTTATGTTAAACTGAATTGCTTGAAATATAACTGTTTCGATATTTAAACTACGTACTTGTGTTAAACTGAATTGTTTGAAATGAAACTCTTTTTTATACTAAACTGAATTGTTTGAAATAAAATTGTTTTGTCATTGAAACTGTACTTACACTAAACTGAATTGCTTGAGATAAAACTGTTTTGACATTCAACTGTGTGTAAACAAAAACTATATTTATACTAAACTGAATTGTTTTAATTAGAAATGTTTGATTAAACTGAATAAGTTGAATCAGAAATGTTTTTGACGATTGAACTGTGTACTTATGCTAAATTGAATTGTTTGAAAAAAGAACTATTTATTTGAATAAAAATAGATTTAGTATCAAATAACCTACAATGGTTGATAAGCTATGAACCCAAATAAACAAATATGTTTTACTTTCGCGGCTCTTTGAAAATATTCATGGAAGCAGTAAATTTTTTTTCAAAATGAATCTGAATAAATTAAAACCGAAACATGAAATGATACAGATTTATTTACAATACTTACCGTCTTACACATTAGAAAACTTGTATAGATATGAGAAAAAAAAATGTTTACGACCATAAAAATATGATAGTAGTTAAAGGATTATATGTTAACACAATATTCGTAAATGTCATTGTTATTTTTTATAGGGAATCTTTTAAATAATTGGATAATTTCAGAAATTCTAACGAGAAATCCCCAAAACAGTAAATCATAAAAATATTTTCAACAATAAATTATTCAGGTGTTGTAGTCATTTTTATTTAATCCTTTTAAAACATATCTCCGTGACCATTATACATCTTATAAGTAAGTACATAAAATCCTGCGAAATACAACGAACTAAAAACATTTCACTTGAACATGGTTTAGTTTTTGTTTTATATTGCATCATGCTTTGTGCAATGGCATATCAACTTTTCGGGGGACTTTTAAAGTCAAGCACATCCTTCACTTCAATATGCTGATGTCTTCTGTTAAAGATATATTGTCCTCACAGAAAGAATAAGATTGTAAATGATTGTTATATAAAGAAGTCCGAATAATTGAATTTGTGGTACATAAACGAAAACGGTGACTGAAATATCAGAATTATACATACAGAAATACTGTATTACCAAAGCCGGTAAAACTGTTTCGCCCGTCATATATGATTATTGGGTTTAAAATGTTAACATTGATAAATAAACTACGTTTATATATATATATATATATATATATATATATATATATATATATATATATATATATATATATCGTGTTCGCCTTGTGATCAGTCAGTTGCCATTTGATTAAAGATGATAATTAATTATATTACGGAATTATTTTATTTGTATCAATAAATTGTATGTAGCTAAAAACTTTGAATGGAATTGTAGATCACTTGCATAAGTCATATGGTGCACTTGCCCTACGTGTTGGCAGATCAGCGAGCTGACAGGTTGTTTTGGAAATCACATGGGACACTATGTTAGAGATTTGTTTTGAAATTGTTGTTGAAGACTAGATATTAATAATAAACAAAACTTAATATTAATAATAAACAAAAGCTTAGTAATTTAGGAGATACCCGTCGCGTAATGGTTATCATCGTAGGAAATGGACACGGCGAGACGAGTTCAAATCCAGGACGAGAATGATTGCATTTCACATAACACTAATACCCTTAGGAAAGGTATGAATCCAATTATTC
Source organism: Sepioteuthis lessoniana (assembly GCA_963585895.1). Lineage (NCBI taxonomy): Eukaryota > Metazoa > Mollusca > Cephalopoda > Myopsida > Loliginidae > Sepioteuthis > Sepioteuthis lessoniana. The sequence continues at coordinate 38,561,018 of OY757928.1, read as the reverse complement.
TCCCTCCAGCTATTGGTAAATAGTAGGACAGACTAGGTTCTTCAGCCTTGGTGAGGCAACTAGTCTAGGCGAAGGAAAACTCTGAAGTCAAACCTGTTAAACTTCGCTTAAAAATTGACCTTGTGTCGGATTAATAATGAACAAAACTGAAAGCATGTCAGCTGACTTAGGAAGGTGATGTTACATTTAAAATGTAAAGACACGTGTCCTTATATCATTAGAGTATGCAATAATTTAGATATATTTTATAAGCATTATTTAGTTCAGTTTTGGATGTTAGGAGCGTCTTGAGCAGCATGTGTAGCACATAATCGTCGTGGGGAATAAGCTAATCAAAATTATGATTCCATCGACTGCGTTCTCTTTGATGATTTGGTGCTTCTCAGCGGTAACGTTATCTAATTATTTTACTCTTTAACTTTGCTTTGTCTAGAATTGTATTGGGAAAATTTCATCCACTTTTCTTCCATTTTTTCCTTAAAGATATTGTGTCTTATTGTCCGTATTTGACTTTACCAGAAAAGTGTGACATCCACACATTTTAATTCTTACGAAAAGCAAGCATCCCCACAGTGGAACAGTGGAATAGATTATTGGAAATACGAGGGTTTATTTCTTGAAATTAAAATAATATTGAGTATAGTATAAAGTATGGGTGGACCGGTTATTGTAATGGGTAGCAAGCTAGACTAGTAAAACTTCTCGTGGGAGTTCAAGTATCATTTGGTGACCCATTTATACATTCATGTGCCATATCTAAGCAACAAGCTTAGTGATTTCCTAAAGTGTCCACTTTTATTAGGAATATACAGGCTTATATAAAATCGCATTATATCCGCTAAAAGTAGTTGATGCTGCCGCCGCCGCTTGCATAATGCAAAGCTTCTCGAACGAATTGAGCACTCTGGTAGCCGATAGGATATAAAAAATGTAAACAAACAGCTGCTGCTAATGCTGCTGCTGTTTCTAAATAAGTACCTTAAAATTCCCTTAGCCAACGTGGTCCGCTTGTTGGCCGAGAGGTCTGAAACTTAGTCTAACGTAAAGTTTGATGGGTTCTGATAGAACGAAAGTCTGTCTGTGGATGACAATATATATATATATATAAATATATATATATATATATATATATGAGTCGCTACAGCATTTCATCTAAATCTCTTATCAGTTCTTTTGTCCATATTGAGATAACCAATAAACAACATAAAAACTGCAGTAGGAAACGTATGCGCTAGTTATTTCCATTAAATCGTTATGAAAGCTTGCACATCTTCACTGCGATTACTTAACGATCATTTTCAGACAGTACGTCAGTGTCTTTAAGATAAACAATCACATTGCCATTTCACTGGGGATTAAGTCAGCTCAGAATGAAAACGAGACAAAAGTTCATGTGTCTCGAAAGAAAATCGTCTGGGTCTGATAAACTCAGAAATTACAGCTTGAGTTACAATCAAAAAGAGAACACACACACACACACACACACACACACTCTCTCTCTCTCTCTCTCTCTCTCTCTCACACACACACACACACTCACACACATATGTATGTATGTCTACAACCCCTGGGAAAAGTACGAACCACACATCTTCCCGGTTATCGTTTAAATACTATCACTGCTGTTCATCTTGAAGGACGGCTTTGACTTTAAATAATCCGCGAAGTTTGATATCACAATTGAAGAAGGAAACAAAACCTCTCTGTCTCTCTGTCTCTCTCTGTCTCTGTCTCTCTCTCTTACACACACACACACATATATACATATATATTAATTAATGTACACAATATGCATTCGCATATATAACAATGCAAACATACACTACTATATATATATGTATATATATATATATTCATTCTGAAATATTTACATTTTTCTCTCTAAGAATCAACAAAAAACAAATTAATGTATATATATATATATATATATATATGTGTGTGTGTGTGTGTGTGTGTGTGTGTGTGTGTGTGTGTCTTTCTGTCTGTCTGTCAGTGTCTGTGTCTGTGTTTTGATGCCTATCATGTTAAAGAAAAACATATAAATTCGATAATCATTTCAGCTTTCATCTCATCTTGAACACACCTCAGGCTTTTTAATTAGGCATGTAGAATTGTTTGACATGTTTTTCCCGATTCTCGCTTCGAAGCCCCCGGACTCGACGAAATTAAGATTGTTGTATTTTTCTTTCGTTTTAACTATTTTTTCCGGAAATTCCGCCAGTTGAAATTGTTAGAAGAAAAAAAATGAAAATAATAAAATAAAGCTATACAACATTCCACAATAAATAAAAAAGCAAAATAACCAACATCTCTAATGAAAATTAAAATCTTAGGTTCGGTAGTTGTCTACAAATATGTCATATCGGATAGAAAGAGAGGTTTCAGTTCGATGTGGCGTGAATAATGATAAAGTGATACCATTATCTAAAGTGGTATGCAATTAGTAAAAGTTTTTAAAAGTTAAGGAAATATTCACAACAGATTTCATTCTTTCTCTCTTCCACACACGGCACAAGCAAAGCTAGAAAAGATGAACAAATGAAACTAACAGGCATTTTTTCCACAATCCATATATGATTATTTCTAAATCATAGCATATACATTTTGAAAGTACGTGTCAACACTGCAATCACTACAGCCATAGCCAGATTATATATATATATATATAATCATCCACAGACAGATCTGTTTCGTTCTATCAGAACTCATCAGTGTCGCTAGACAGTAGCTACCCATAGCTGGGATCGAAACCCGGTTTGACTCAAACGCCAAGCCGAAGCCTCCAACCATTCAGCCGGGAGCAGCCGTTAGCTCTGAAGTAAATTTTAAACGGTTATGGATCACAATTACTATTGTTTACATACATCCGTTCAACGGCTGCCGAGACCTCAATTCAAATACGAAGAGGCTTGCAATGAACGCTAATGGCAACACGATTACTTCTTCGCCAGAGAACTCAACCCTACAGGGGTAGGGGAGTATATATATATATATATATATATATATATATATATATATATATATATATATGTAATGATTACTTGTTAAAATCTTAAAATTTAGTAACAACTTTGAAAAAAAAATAGGAGTTCCACCGCTTCCCTTATTGACGGCGGCTGAAAGACGTTATCAAATTAACGAGTTTTTAGTATTGTCACGTTTCTACATATGTCAAGACATAATTTAATGCTGCTAATAGCTATAGTTTGTCTGTCTGAAATAAGTGAAATCAATATGGAGAAACCTGGAAAAAGTCAAATCAATGCTCAATTAGGTTTAAATTTGACGAGGGTGGTTGTTAAAAGGATAACTGAAAGCATATTGACGTTCCTTGAAAGAGATTGGTGACACCCACATAAGATAGTGTGAGTGAGTTTTTTGTCCATTCCATTTATATTGACTGCAGAGAGTTAAATTTATCCATTAAAAAAGTCTAAAACACTTCATATACTTCATTCGGCTCATATCATTTCAGGATTTTGGAGTAAATGAAAGGATTAACCTTACTGCTTCCTCTGAATCTTCAGCCATCATCAAATGTACGATTGTATCATAACAGCACAAATAGGCACTTTCAACTCTGTGTTATTCAAATGAAAGTTCGTGTTGGTGCAGTCTCAATAGACATTTGTACTACTTCTTCGTCTCAAGCGTCCGTCAGACGTCATGATAAACTCGCCGTGAATAAAAGGGACGAACACACAAAAATCCCGTTTGATTCGCTAATACGAAAGTTTCTTCGCTACTACATTTTTAAAGTAGCCCTAGACAAACGCGAGGCAGAGTATGAGAACTGCGTTGACAGCGTTTGTTAGACGAATAGAATCAGCATATCATGTGAAGAATTAGGACAGACACAAATATTGAATTATCGTCCACGTTTTCGCTTGTAGTTTTAACAAATGATTCCTTGCGGGGCCTGTCCTCTCTACTGCGCGCCCGGGTTCCAACTGTTGGCTTTGCATTTTCATGTCCCCAAGCCAAGTATCTCTTTCCTGTCTTCGATACCGTATTCACTACCTTCTGGCATTTTATCTGGGTTTCTTTCAGCCCATCAGATCTCGTTGTCGATTCGCTGATGATAATTTTCTATTTCGAAATAAGAGCTGAAACTCACACACGTTCTATCCACACTTTGAGATAAATCAAGATGAGACAAATGATTGTCATTCATGCGTCTACATTTAGAAAATGATTCAATTTTCATATTCATCAATTTCTGATGTTCCAGTAATATGTGCAGGATGCGACACCAGGTCAAGTATTAAGCGTTATTGAGAAGATTCGAATTCAGAATATTCCTTTGCTTAGAACAATAACTATATCAAAGTTAAAGAACCCAGTCTACTTTGCTATTAACCCATGTATGTGGGAGAATTGTTAGATTTATGGCTTTCCCAGAAGTACATGGATGTTATTAGAATAACTGGAGACTGAACTGTCCTTCACTGTTTTTATTGCAGAAACTACAACACAATTTTCCTTTAGTTTGGGATTTTAACCGCTGAAAAAAAAAATAAATTGTGAAAAGAGCCGTTATGTTTGCGTGGACAATTACAAGTAGAACGAAATAACCACAGATGATTAATATAAATTACAGTGACTCTGATATAAAAATAAATTCCTTCTTGCGTAGACATTTCTCTATGTCTTGATATATAAATACTTCTTAAACATTTGTCATTCTATTGTATTTTAGATACGCAAATATTTTCAGCATATAATTGGAAATGTGAAAGAAAAAAGCAAAACCTGAGATTCCAGAAAGTAAATAAGACCACTTACGACCAGCTAGAACCTTTATACAACAGCTCTATGCCGATACAGGATGTAGTCTGAAAGAACTCCCGGGAGCGATGGACGATAGAGACGGATGGCGAGAGAGGACCAGGAAGATCCGTGCAAGCTGCAGGACATGATGATCCTGTTAACCTAGCAAAATACAAGTTCTGTGATGCAATCGTATAAAATTAATATCACAGGGGTATTATGACAATTAGATTTTACGAAAGTAATATTCTTTCATGACTTCATATATTTTGAGGGAACAATTCAAAGGGTTTCAGCCTGAGTATATATATATATATATACCTCAGAGCTCTATCGTCGGGGCTTAGAATATATTAATAAAACTAACCCCAAATAATTGTTCTTGGTCTGATACTAAACCTCATCTGATGATGTTGATGTATTTTGTAAGATCCGTAGAGTTTTGGATTATCACTTCGGTGCCATAACTCCCAGGTTCACTCTGAACCGAGTCGTAGAACTAGTTACATTTTGTTTCTTTATTTAATGGCATATCAACCTTAATAGGTTATTTAAGACAAATCCATACTTCTAGAACGGCAGTGGAACTATTTAAGACATCGCTGGGGGCGGATACTAGGGTTCATACCTTTCCGAAAGGTATTTGTCTGAAAGTGGACATAATAACGATATTGGAGTTTGAATTCCATTACTACGATTCCGCAGTCCATGGCATTAAACATTACACCAGTTAAGGTTTCATCCGTGTTTAATACTGAAAATGATATGCATCGATACATGATACCTGTAAATTATTTGTTGTACGAATATTTACTCGAAGTTAAAACCATTTATAGAGGATTATATTTGTTAATTCCATGAAACTATATAATTGTGGGAAAATGATTGTTATCAAATAACAATACTTACCTGAAAACATCAAAGTTTTTAAAATTGTTTCTATTAGACAGGAATAGTTAATATCATATAACTGTCTGTCAATATATTTTAAGAAATATCGAAACGACAAATGCCTATATAAACGTAAAATGAACGTGATTCCCTAATCACAGGGCATAAAATTTACTTTGCCATTCCGTTAATATTAATCAAGTTATCATATATATATATATATATATATGTATATATATATTCAGGAAATGCTAAATTATGTATACTCTAGTTGACCCGTGAGACTATTTTCAGCAAAGAACGATCTAATCCAGGGAGACGATTAGCATCCTCCCCTACGCCTAGATGTAGTATCATCCTCTACGGCGGTTGCAAACTTTACTTTTACTTCATATATATCTGATAATATATATATATATATATATATATATATATATATATATATATATTGTCGTCCACACACAGACTAGTTAGTTGTATCACAATTCTCCGCAAGTGAATGTGGTTTTAGGTTACTCATTTCTTTTTACTTCCCTTCACCTGTTTCGGATGTTGTTGTTCGTTTCAAGAGATTAATGATGTGTTATGGTGACTGTGATGTGATTTTTTTAAATGAAAATTTATTCATTTATTCGTTTTTTTTCGCATTAACAAGTATAATCTTAATGTGTACATGCTTGTACATCCAGTTGTTGTTTTTCTTTTCTGTTTCCACCTCTCTGATTGGAATCAATCTATCTCTCTCTCTCTCTATATATATATATATATATTGTGAAATGTTTGATTTTTGTGGATCAGACAAAATAGAATAACCGGAATTATGAAAAAATTAGACACTTAGAGTTTAGTTGTGATATTTCATTCTTTATTCCAGAATTTCTTCAGACGAAATTTCTCTACCAAACTCTTTCGTAAATTTTCGATGAATCCATCTTTCCACTTTTTCTTATATTGTCTAACTCACCTAAATAACCATTTCACTATATATATGTATATATATATATATATATATAGTCATTCACAGACAGATCTGTTTCGTTCTATCAGAACTCATCAGTGTGGCTAGACAGTATCTTCCAGTAGCTGGGATCGAAACCTGGTTGACTCAAACGCCAAGCCAAAGCTTCTTACCATTCAGCCACGAGGAGACATTAAATTTTAAACGGTTATGGATCACAATTACTATTGTTTACATACATCCGTTCAAATATATATATATATATATATATATTGTATACTCTCAAATGATTGGGAGGAAACCCCGAGGCATAGTGTCTTATGTGTTGGACTGAGACATTGTAATAAGTGTTTTCGAACTCTATTTGCGGTATTATGCATTTGCGGACTAATACGCATGGAGAAAGAAAGGAACACACTTACTTCCTTACTCTTTGGGGTTAAATTGTACATCTAATGTATTTTTACAAGGATGTTTTTGACATTAGACAACACACGAAGCCTAAGCGAATTAATCTGAAAACGAGGCTTATTAACTGTTTTCAAATTATCATTGCGTGCGATAATAAAAATGTTGTTCAACGTATTTTCCGTTCATGAGATAAACTCTCCCAAATTTCACCGAACTATTTTACAGGGAAGAACAAACTGCGTTTCATTTTATCGGTTAGGTCTGATTTCCATATAATCGATAGCCTATTGATAGCAGTCCATGCTTAGGCTGCAGTCACATCGATACTGCTATATGGGTGCACTACATGGACGCCAACAAAACGGCTGGAGAAGAAGCTAGACGGCAATTACACAAGAATGCTGCGTGCAATCTTGAACAAGTCCTGGCGGCAACACCCCACAAGACACCAGCTGTACGGCCTCCTGCCTCCTATCACGAAAACGATTCAAGTTAGACGAACCAGACATGCAGGAGACTGCTGGAGAAGCAGAGACGAACTCATAAGAGATGTACTCTTATGGACCCCCACACACGGCCATGCAAAAGCTGGATGACCAGCACTAACATACATTCAGCAGCTATGTGAGGATACGGGATGTTGTCCTGAAGACCTGCCTAGGGCGATGAACGATAGGGAGGAGTGGCGAGAGAGGGTCAAGGATAACCGTGCTACCTGCGCGACATGATGATGATGATGATGATGACGATTTTACAGGGCATATCTGCTGTCGTCATAATGTTTATACCAGTCATTATTTAGTAAAAACAAAGTTGGAAAAAATTGATAATATAAAAAAAAAGATTCTCGAAAAATACGCTGACATTATTTACATTGTCTGCCTTTTTACAAAATTTATATTTGTTTTATGTTTTTTTAATGCTTTTATCGCCTTGTCGGCAGGAGTTTTAAAATACGCCGACTCCATCTCTGCAGCGAGATAAGACCCCACCACCCCAACAATATTCGCTGTGGATTGTGACGCGTAATTCTCAAACAAAGGATCCTGGTGGCTGAGCAATCCTTAACTCGGCAACTAAGTGGCCAAGTGACTTGTAATACACCACTTTACCCCTTATACGGCTAGACGAGTGGTCAGTGAGATCAGACCCGATCGATCAATTGGTTGTGTTATTCCCGGAACGTATTCTTCAATCTACTCTAGTAGCAAACGCGTAAGCCTTTTAATCTTATTGGTGCTAGAAGTTGGGGGATGAGGGTAATCTGCATAGAGAGAATATGACTTTCACTTCTGCTAAAGAGTACGGCAATACTCTTCTTAAAGCTGAAATTGGCTGGGGCTCAAAATCATACTCCAAGCTCGAGTATAACTGTAGAGTATTTCCATCTCAGCTAAAACGAATGGGTTTCCTCTGGGTAAATTCTAGACACAAGTTGGACTCCGTAGTGGGAGGTTGAGCACAGGATCAGCGAAAAGAAACATAACCTGTGTTTTTTTTTTTTCAAAGAAAAGGAACAAAACGAAATATTTCTGTGTCTGGGTCGGAGACTGAGGCTGCGTAATACCCAATATTCATCGTATTGAATTCATTTGAATAGACCTGCCTAGCTATTTTATTTCCATAACTGATAGAGAAGGTTATTTCAAGCAGATCAACCCCATCAGATTGTCAATAAACAATAAAAAACTGCAATTCGCTTGAGAAAGGGAAAAGCTGGCGGCATGCTGAAATTATTCTTAAAATGAAGACTTTTAACACGACAAAATGCAATATGTATCCCCCTGATGTAAGGAATATTAGAAGCATAGAGCTGTTGTTGGCTACATAAGAATAATAGCGGCCTTGGAAAAACAATGAGTCACAGCCTACAAAATAATAATCATTAGAAAGAATGGAGAAGGAAGTCAGGCACATATATAGACATGACTTTCAATGAACCTAAAATACCCAAAGAAGTAAAAATCGAATATTGCCTCAAGAGGAGTGAACCATACATCTCCGATTCCATGAGATGTTTAAATGGCCACCGAAAGCAGGGGTGCATTGGACCACAGACATATGGATGGTGTGGCTAAAGGGCCCAGACCACACTGAAGAAGTTTGCCAAAGTGAAACTAAATGGCTAAACTGCCAAGAAAAGTACCCAGCAGCATCAAGATCTTGCGACATTTAAAACAAGAAAGGAAGGTACTGCAGAGGAGTATAAGGGAAATTTGACTTTCTTGAAGGTTGAGGGGATAGTAAGGATCTATATTTGTTACATAGCCAGATACGGATATGTGGGAAATGGACATAGATATGTCCGTAACATATATACATAGAACATAGGAATCTCGAAACACGAAAAATACTTAAAACTTCTTAGTTCAGGTACAAAACGTTTTATTACCTTTGAGTTTAAAGGTTCTTCGACATAAGGAGAGAGATACACGTTTCCTCTATTCTGGCTATTCTGGCTTTTCCATCTGCCCCCTCCCATCTCGTGCGACACCTGTCCAAGGCCTCGGCAAGCAAACGACAGTCACCTTTCTTCTTCGGACGGCAAGACTCAACTCAACTAACTGACTTTTTCAAAATCTCCAAAATCATCCACGCGCTTCCGGTGCATGACGTCACCCGCACTCTGTAGCCCCGTTTCCCATCTGGGCTATTGTGACATCTCTGAGTGACACGTCCGCTCCGCGTACGCGCGTGAACACCTGTGTTAATGTTGCATCTAAGTAACCCATGCACTGAGCCGAAAGTTTTTCAGCCTAACTAAACCCAAGGACAGAAAAAAAAAAAAAAACCCTCGGCCATTATATTACTTATTGAAGAGAACATTTACGCCTCCGTAGTACAAAGGATATACCCAACCAGAGGTAGAGATCAAAAAGACAAATACAGATCTCTCTTCAATAAACACCAAATGATTGGCCAGTATTTCAAGAATACTTGAAAAAAAAAACGACACTCGGTCAAAATCCATCAAATTGAAGCACAAACTAAACTGAAAGAACTCACAACGAATAAAAGGAAATCTAATGAAATAATCAAAAAAAAAAAACACTCAGAAAATCTACCACTCAAACTCTGACCACTCCACCCAAAAATACAAATGATGATATAAAGTGTATCTGATGGTTTGGTTTCTTTGTTTAATGGCATATCAACTCTTTTTAGGTTATTTAATGCCAAAGCCATTCTCCTAGAAGAACAGTAGTGGTAATATTCAACCCATAGCTGGGAGGATAAGGGGGTTCATACCTTTCCCAGGGGTATTTGCCCGAAAGTGAATGTAATAGCGCGACTGGGGTACGAACTCGCGTACTACGATTCCGCAGTCCATCGCTTTAACCATTACACCACGAGGACACCCACAAAGTGTATCTGAGTGTAATCAGAAATGACATAGAAATACACACACACATATATATATATATAATTTTTTTCTTTTATAGCGATGGGGAAAATTACATTAAACACTCGAAATCATTTAACACTGTACAAATGAATAATTTTATACTCGTTAAAAAGTTAGTAAAAAAAATCATTCCTCAAAAATCCTGTATCAGTAACATTTCTTTCTAAAGGATATCAAGGAGTTGATGAGCTATTAAACCCAAGAACTTAACTGAACTTATAAACAAGATTTGGCACTAACTACCAACCAAGGGTTGAAATGTCATTAAACCAAATCAACTAACCTATCATTTATGTTTATATTTGATTTATTTGATTCATTTTTTTTAGTCCTGTGTGACTCTCCGACATTATTAATTTAATTTCTTCGGTGTAATTCTTCTTTGCATAATGGCTAAAGTAATGGACTGCGGCCTCTAAGTTAGGCAGTTCAAATTCAATTACACTTTCAATTTCGGAAAATTTACCCTTGAGAAAGGAGTGAACTACCCTTTTCCTCAGTTTTGGGTTTAATAGTATCCTTATTGTTCTCCCAGAAAGGTGTTATGTAATTCAATAAAGAAAACAAACCGGATGTCTTTTTAGAATCCTTATATTTTCTTGTCTGCATTTATTTATTTCACTAATCTCAAATTCTTATTCATGTTTATTTCCTTCAATTATTATTCTTTATCATATTTCCTCTCTTCTTGCTTTTTTCCTTCATTTAACAATCAACTTTTTCAAGTTCTTAATTTTCTTAATTTTTTATTATCTTTTTCGTTCTTTATGTCCATTCTTCAATCCTTCAGTTATATATTCCGGCATCATTTTCCTTCCGTTTTTTTATTACTTTTTTTCTGTCTTCTGGCCATTCTTTTTCCTAATCTTGCACCCATTCAATCATTAAATTCTTTCCTATGTCTCTTATTTCAAACCGTTGTTATTTCTGTTTACTTGCTTGTTCATTTGTTTTTTGGCTTCTTTGTTTGTTTGTTTGTTTGTTTGTTTTTTTTTTTTGTTTCTTTCTTTTCCCTTCCCCTATTCTCTCATTCATAAATGCGTTTAATTCTCTGCTTCTTCATTTGTCTTAACCACAACTTCTTTCTTTCTTTCTTCCTTTCTTTCTTTCTTTCTTTCTCCTATTTTTGCATTCATATATACTTTCAATCATCCGGTTTTTCTCATCATGTGTACTTCGGTTTTTTTATTTCTTGTAAACTAAATTAATTCGTAATTGTAAAGCTTCTTTTGTCCACTTCAAAAAGTATCAAGAAATTATCGACCGAAAATATTCTACTCTTAATAACTCTAAATATGACAGATGTCCACTATAAATACTTTGAACGAAACATTCTATTTTATTTTTGCATATATTGACACAGAGGGAAATGAGAGCAGCTAAAATTTCCAAACGAATACAAATTGTTATAAATAAAGTAAAAAAAAAAAAGAAATAATATAAAAACTAAATATTTTTTCTCTCACCTTTTCAAAGATAATGTCCTGTCATTTAATAATTCATTTTAATTTCATATTTTTCCTTCCAGTCGCCCCTGTGACATATTTTATGAATCAGAACTAATTTATGACTTACACTGGTGAAGCCAACATTCTTTAAATAGAGGTTCATTAAAATTCCGTCAAATGCAGTCTACTGTATATTTGATTAATCAATCAAATCTACTTTAAATTAATTAACATGCCTTAAAGCGTCGTTCTCTTAGAAGTATAAAGGACATGTTTTATTTTGTTTATCAATGAAATTTCAGATTGTTAATATTCTTATTATTATTGTTATGTTAACTTCACTTATAATTACAATACAAAACGGTAACGTTTCCTAATTAATGCGATGGTGAAATTTCGCTCAGTATCAAAACACACACACACACACACACACACAAACACACACACACACACACATATATATATATATATATATATATATATATATATATTGTTGTGTTCTTGTTAATGAACACAAGTAGTAGTAATAATAAGACAAACAACGATATGTGAGGAAAATACTTATATTTACAGGAAAAAAGTATTTACAAGAGAGAGACTGTTAGTAATAAGAACATAGGAGTAGTGATAGAGTAATGATATACTTCAACAATAGGAACGGCTCTTCTGGTCTGATTCGTTTGCTTATTCCCCGACTGCTCTCCGTTACTGCCATATATGACAGATGGAACAACTCATTATGCTGAAAAGGTAGGTGATACCCAATATATATATATATATATATATATATAGTAAAATTTAATGGAGACTCCAACTTGGTTAAGTGGTCATAATAAATTTATTTCAGCGGATAATATTATTATAATCTCCGTCTCGTCAGATGACTATTTACATGGTTCTCTCTCGTCGAAGAGTAGCGAATGTGGAGTTACAGTTCGTATTCTGGAGATAAAATAAAGGAATTAAAAAATAAAAAAATAATAAAATTAAAATACAAATTAGAAAATTTAAAAAAAAATACACAACAGAAAAATAAAAATGAGAATAAGGTGGAAATCAAATTTCAAATTATTTCATTCCTAGGCGTAGGCAGAGGGGGTTGACATGTTATGTGTTAGAACGATTAAGAAACGGGAGTGAAATTAATCTACTGGTCAATCCCTTCTAATTTTGCGTTCTTGTAGTAGTTTCTTTTTCTTGGCTGGTGTGATTTTCTAAACAGACTAAGATCGTTTAACTAATGGCTATCTCATACATGATTTACATTTATTCCTAATATGTCTGTTAATTAACTCAGCTGTTGCCATCCTAGATATTCCTCTTGTTTTATTTAGGACCGAGATAGTTGAACCAGATAAGGTGGAGACATTTTATATTGTAGTCAAGTGTTTTTTAATTTACCCTAAAAAACTACCGTCATAAATGCAAAAGTACATGACATTAAATGATTTTACTTAATGTTTCATGTATTAAAGATGTGTCTTCATTTCACTCTTGTATTTTATCTCACACTTAGTGTACGCAATGGTCCAAGAGATAGGGGTTCAATCCCAAGTTGATTCATAAAAGACTGAAAAAAGAGTACTTGATCCCAACATGCTAAACACTCAGTACTATAAGGTAAGGATCAAGGGTAAAATGGAGCAATCCAGGGAGTGGAGTAGCGCCCTCCTCTACACCTTGGTGTAGTAGCAATTGAAAAAGGAGCCTTCATGTCACCCTCGACCAAGGTCACCTAATATACTGCGGACTTATCTTTAAAAAGGTGATAATTAAGGTAATAAAGCCGAAATGAAAGGTGATATATATATATATATATATATATATGTGTGTGTGTGTGTGTGTGTGTGTGTGTGTGTGTGTGTGTGTGTGTGTGTGTGTGCGAGAGAGAGATTAGATACGGCAGATACCACGCGTCTGCTTACTTTGAAGCATGCCGTTTCAAGTCACCGTATGAATTGTCAGACATCTGAATGGAATAAATTTAAAAAGGCATCATATTTTACCCAAGTACCTTTAACCCCATCTGGAACAATTTTCAAGGGAGTGAACTGAGAAATAACAAATTTTATGGCCAATAAAAATTGTAGTTTATTTGATAATGCCAAATCCTGTTGTACATGTTATGTTTATATCAATAGTTTGTAGGAAATATTTTTAAACGTTTCAGAGCTCGTTTGTTTGTACACTGTAAAATAAGTATTTCTCTTGTTTTAACAATGCTCATGTCAAAAACGTCCTCGTGATGTGATGCTGTTTGACTCATTGCTCATGGGTGCAAGGGTTCAAACCTTTCCCAAATGTATTAGTCAAAAAGTGAACTCGATAGCGTGACTGGCGCTTGAACTTGCTTACAACGATGTCATGCTACATCATGTCAGACACTATATCACTTGGAAATCTCTTAGGATCTTTGGTCAATTTGTAAAAAATATCATAAAGGTTATTTCAAATTTTTGAACTTAAACTTTCCCCTGCTTGAAACACATCCCAATATTTCATTGAAATTCTCTTTTTTAGGGATTATGCGTGAGAGTAAAAGACGCGCATTATTTAAAACGAAATTTTTCAGATAGATATGTTTTGATTTTCATTGTAAATATAAAATCATATTTATATGCTTTTTAAAAGGAAGGCTAACGTTTAGCAAGTTTACAAACGGGAAACTAAAAGTAAATATTTATTTTCTCAAAGACAATTTTCCATTATTAAAAAAAGAAAAATTCATTAGGAATATAATTAAAAAAAAGCAAATATTTTCACGTTAATTCATTTTTTAAAGATGCTTGTTAATTTTTCTAATGTTATTTCATTACAGGTATTCGTCTGAGATTTCGTGATTTATATGGAAACTGTTGCATATTACTAAAATATTGGCAAAATCTTTAGGTGCATATTTTAATTTTATTTTTTCTGCTATCAGACTTTCCATTTGACGATATTTTTGTGTGGAGGTCTCATTGCGTACAGATAATTTAATGTGTGATAACTATTTTTCGATTATTAATCTAACCAACTAACGGAGCGAATATGATTATCATCAGCTGTATTAAACTTGTCTGTGTTCCATTCTTCAAGATTTTTAATTCTTTTTTTGGCAAATTAAGTTTGAATTATTGGCTGTCGAATTTTCCACTGAAGAAAAAGCATCTTTTTTGTTCTTAACTACTTAAAAAAATCCAAAAAGAATGAAAGAATGCTATAAAGGAAATACAGACTGAAGCGAGATTAGTATTTTGTACTAGATTTAAATCTCTCTATCACCGAAGCTTCGAATTGGCTGACTGCATTCTCGAAAGAATAAAAAGCGGTGTCATGAGAATGATACTAAACTGCACCTGATTTAAAATTATTTGTATTTGATAGGACGCAGTAAAAAAGCTTAAGAAGTAACAACACCAAAAGTATTGTAGTTAACGAGCAATGGATATGATTCTCTATTTCTTTGAAGAAAATAACCCTCGACGGGTTGACATGACGCTCAAATCCATCGATCAATAAATCTATCAAAATTTGGATTTTTCTGTGTTAAAATTAAATTTTATAAAAAGGAATGATTTATACGTTTCAATATAACGTCTATTTAAATCAGTCTTTTTAGTCATATTT
>OY757928.1:38505525-38540525 GCA_963585895.1 Sepioteuthis lessoniana | reverse complement strand
GCACATACCATTTGTTCGTATAGTCTAATGCAAAAATTCTTACACAATTCTCAATGGATCCCTTTTCCTCCTTGTCGTGTTTTGTTTTATTATCTTTCGGTGTCAACTAACAACATTCGCTTATTATATGATATGATAGAACGTTTCCTCTATCACTATATAACCTACATCTGCTTTTTTATTGCACCTTGCCAATTTTTGCTTTAATATCTTTGGTCATTATGTCGTTGTTCTGTGCGACATTCAAAAGGGATTCAGTTCCTCTTTAATTTTTTTTCTTTCTTAGCTATGTCTAAGTTTATGCGTGAGAAATTTCGCTTGTTTGTCGCTTCAAATGTTCATTCAGTTGTTTTTCTTCCTATTTTTTCGGGTTATTTTTGTTCTGTTGATGCTTGAGTTGCCTGTTCTGTTTCTGGTTGCAGTAGTCATTCTTCTGTACATTTTAATGTAGTCTTCGAGTCTTTATATTAAAGCAACGACGCTATTTTCAGTGCTGGCGAGTCCACCTCGTCCTTCTATTCTTGACACCCTGTCTACGTCATCTCTGGGATTTAATGCCTTATTGATCTTTATGAGTTTACTTGTTCTCAGGTGAATTTGTTTTAAGTTCCTTCTTCTTCCACTTCAAGAATGGTTCAGATTATCATACAAGAGGGACATCTCAGCTGCTAATCCCATTGGTTAGATTCTTACTTTATAGTTTGGTTTCAAGTAGCTTCCTCGTTCTCTCGAGATATTTAAAAAAAAAAGGTTTTTCTTGCATCTCTACTTATTTGATGGTGTCCGCTGCCAGTATTCCCAAGTATTTATAATTTTCCAATTCTCCAATTATTCTGATTTTTCTTGGTTTCACTCTGCTTTTCGTTATTACCATGACACATTTTCTCTACTCAATTCCATCCCTTTATCCTGAGTATATATCCTCACCGCCTGTATTAGGGTTTCCATTTTTTCTCGAGCAAACAGTTTTTTGTCGTCCATATTTATTATGTGATAGATATTTTCTTGCGATTTTGTTAGTTTATAACCACCTTTGCATATACTAAATATGGAATTCAGTGGTATCATTGCTATCACAAATAGAAATGGTGAGAGTGTCCTGGCAGATAACCCCCTGGCAGATACCCCACTAGATTTTTACCTCTGCTCAGCTTCTTCTTCCAGTTGTCTGTTCCACTCACCAGTTTTTCATAGTTTCCTCCTTAAACTTTATGACTTCGCTCGATATCTTAATCAGTATAAACATTCTATGATCCAGCTTTGTGGGACGATATCGTATGCTCTTTGTAACCAATCCACGCTACATTTTTGCATCTCATTCGGCCACCCTTAAGGATGAGCTGATCAATGTATATTAGCTCTCCAGTTCCTCTGGTCCCTTTACAGCATCGTTTTTGTTTCTCAAGGAACTGTCCGTGGCTTTTTAACGAGTAGTAAATCTCATCCTTAATTCATGCTGTTAGTATTTTCCGCGTCATAGGTCAGCATGTTATAGGTCTATAATTGCTTGGGTTGGTTCCTTTTCGGGGGTCTTACTTGATCTGGATGGACTTTACTTTGGCCATCCATTCGGATATGTCTGCTTTTCTAAGCATCTATTCATTTCAAATTCTCGTCTGTCATGGATGCAGGTCAATGATTTAAACCATGGTTAGTAATTTTCCTATTTTGCATTTTTTAGTGTTCTTCTAAGTTAATCGGAGTGGATTTTCCCCTTCGGGCCTTCTTTCAGTATTTGCAACTCGTTTTACATGTTTACCTATTCGGCTTGTCTGGTATTATCTCTACGTTCCCATAATTTGTTCCAAAATTGTTTTGCTTCCATCGCATTTAGTTGGGGGTCTGTCTTTGCACCATTTCCCCATACACGCTGGTAAAAAATTTCTTTCAATGTCTTTGAATGGTCTGTTTTATCTGTATTGTTTGATCCTATCTTCAAATCTTTTCAGTCTTCCTTTTTTCGCCTTCTGATTTGTCTCTTTGGGTTGTTTTTTTTTTTTTTAATTCCAATTGTGTTTGTGTTCTCTTTTTATACTAAAACATTCTCACGTTTTTCTTCTGTCTTAGCATTTTTGCTTGCTATCAAATCCTTCTTATTTATGTTTTCGGTCTGATTTACCATCAGGTTTTGCATCTTTGATTGTGTTCTTTTAGAGACCAACGATCTTTCACAGAGTAATTTATTTCTGCATAGATTAGTCCGTTTAATTCCGTGATGCTGCTAGTTGAGATATGTTTTCCATTCTTGGTTCCTTAGAGATTGCTATTATTATTGTTTCCGTTATTCATCATCATCATCATCATATCGTGCTGGCAGCACGGATATCCCTGACCCTCTCTCGCCACTCCTCCCTATCGTTCATCGCCCTAGGCAGGTCTTCAGGACAACAACCTGTATCCTCACATAGCTGCTGAATGTACGTTCGTGCTGGTCGTCCTGCTTTTGCGCGGCCGTGTGTGGGGATCCATAAGAGTACATCTCTTATGAGTTCATCTCTGCTTCTCCAGCAATGTCCTGCATGTCTTGTTCGCCTAACTTGAATAGATTTCGTGATAGGGGGCAGGTGGCCGTACAGTTGGTGTCTTCTGGGGTGTTGCTGCCAGGACTTGTTGAGGATTGCACGCAGCATTCTTGTGTAATTGCCATCTAGTTTCTTCTCCAGCCGTTTTGTTAGCGTCCATGTAGTGCATCCATATAGCAGTATCGATGTGACCGCTGCCTGGATCCGTTATTACATTATCAATAATATACATAGTAATATTGATACCATTACATTTATCCTACAATTCTTATCAAAATAAATTTTTCTATTGATAATTTGCCATGAGTTTAAAATCTATTTTTATGGCGGCGTTTTAATGGAAAAGTATTACATTTACTTAATAGATGGCTTGTAAATTTATATCTACTGATGTTTACGAAGTTTAAAAGTTTTGGGGCCATTATTAACTGATAAGATGATGAGGCCGTTATAGCTTTATAAACCTACTTGCTTGGTGTCTATTATCCTACCTAGTGTGTAATACATAAAAACCTATCAAGTCAGCTACGTGAGCAGAGTCATAAGAATCCGTGGGACTATTAACGTTGCCATCTGAAATAAATCTATAAGTGTAAATTTAAAGATATATAGATATATTGTTAGACATATACATAGAACGTAACAAAATTAAGTATAAAATCTACATATATTCAAAATATCTACATACCCTATACAGAAAGCATATAAGATATTAAAAATCACCCTTTTAGTGATTTTAAACGAAGAAAATGACTGTGAATTTTATTAAGATTGACCACTGATCATGGAAATTGTTCAAGTAGAACATTTCGAACATGCTTTAAATAAACATGTATCAAAATGCAAGCAACTTTATTAAAAGAAGATATTTTCAGTGCTATGAAATGTGCTTAATAGAAAGATAGATGACTAAAAAGATGTAATACATACTTATATATATATATATATATATATATATATATATATATATATATATATATGTGTGTGTGTGTGTGTGTGTGTGTGTATGTGTGTGTATATATGTATATATAAATATATATATATATATATATATATATATATATATATATATATATGCGTCTGTGTTTTTTGCTTATTTATGATAAAAATTACTTCATATATCATGCGTAATTTTTTGATTAGATAAAAAAAAAGAAGGAAATATTGAGAAGACTAAACCTCATGATAAAAATCGAAACTAATTCCAGTTTGATCTTTATTGCTGTTTGAGTAATCAAAATTGAGTGGAATTTAGTAGAAGTGTAATGTTCCATAATTCTCCCATGATTCCATTATGTCCTCAGTATGGACAAGATAGTTTGTCACAAGATGCTCAAAGTTTATTCCTGTTCAGATATCGTGATGCCTGGGTTATGTCGTGTTTTAAAACCAAACCTTTAGCAAATCAAATCAAATGCTCCCAAATGGACTCTCTTCAACTACATGATCCCTTACTTTTATATATTTTACTCTCTGCTGTTCACGTTAACAAAACAATATATATATATATATATATATATATATATATATATATATATATATATATATATATATATATATATATATATATATATATATATATATATATATATATTCCAATTGACACCACACGTTTCCAAAGGCCGATCCTTGTTCCGTGATATGCTCAGATCTGTCTGAATACAAGAGGAAGTTGGCTCATTTGTGTTTCATAGAGTGAGGAGAAGAAAAATAATCTGGACTATCGTCTGAATTAGATGTCACGATTCTATTTTACATGCAAAATTTTCCCGAAGCAACTAGATACCCTGACTCCATTTGTACTGGTTGAAAAACATTTATGATTTCTGTCGATGAGTGAATGGCAGACATGACGATAGTAACAATTAGATAAAGAAAATCGTTTTCCATTTTTCCTTCTTCTAAAAATAATATTGATATTGCGGGGCATACAAAGAAGATTTTCAAAACGAATAAAGAGTAAAAGATTACAGTTAAAAGGAGAAATTGGTGAAATTAGGATTCACTACTTTTCGAGAAATAAGAATTAGATATGATCTCATAGAAAATTTGAAAATCATTAATGGAATAGCTAATTATGGAAGACATTTTTTTAAATATTTTCTTTTACACTATAAATTTACTGTCAAGACAGATTTCAAAATTTAAGTCTATTAACCAGTTAGATTTTTATGCTAATTGAGTAATATATTTTGGGATAAATTGCCTAATCTGATAAAACAGAAATTCTATAACAAATTGTGAGATTAAATTGAATAGTTTCAAAAGTTGATCTGAATAAAAGTATCGAATTGATATTGTATGTGATCTATGCCAAGAACTTTTAAAAGGTTGATGTGAGGAGATGGTAAATGGTGGTATGTAAATGGAGGAATGAGAAATTAATATCTTAATAAATAAATAAATAATGTCTATTTTGCAATCATTTTTTTATATGCATCTACATATATATATATATATATATATATATATATATATATATATATATATATATATATATAGACAGAGAGAGAAAGAGAGAAAAGAGAGAGTGAAAGAGAGAGAAAAGGGGGGGGGCAAAGTAAATGATAGTAAGAGTAAAAATGAAAAAAATGTTGATTAGTTGTAATATTTTTGATATGATCAGATAATAGGCTTTTTGTTTATGAAATTTTTCCAGGAACTTCACGTGGAACTATTGTTACATAAGTGATTTAGCAATTTAAAGTGTGTGTAGCGGGTTGTTATGTGTGTTTGTCTGAAGTAAAAAATAATATCAGATAATTATTTTACATCTCCAGCTTGAAGTCTAATCAATAATTATGATTAGCAATCCGCTTATAAACTCGAAAAGTTATTTCAACGAAACAAGCAACTCGTTATTTTGCATTACTAATCTATAGAGTAAATCATTTTTTTTTATTTTGCAGCAATATGGCTTTCCGCTAATTATAGTTTCTTTATTTTTTATTTATGACTACTGCTCAATATGATTCAACATTATCCTATGGGAATAATGTTGTTGCATTTAACATTCCAACTTAAAGCCAGTGCACAATTAGTCTGCATTGCAAAATTGTTAGGTTTAAATCAAACCGTTAAATAGGCAGCAATTTGTCGATAAGAATTATAAAATACAGAGTCTTTTGTACAGATATTTGTTCCCTACAGGTCTCAAAAGACGCTGTTTTGTCATTCCTTTGGGGCGAGAAAAGATAAACACTCATTTCCTTGCGTTATTTGTATGATGTTTTAATCTGATCAAGCCGACTTTTTAGTGGATCATCAAATCTTATTTTTAAGATTAAAAAATACTTTGGTTCTTCTTCATTTTCTGATGAAACGTCTCGTAGAATCATCGGTAGGTTAAAATCCTCAAACCAATCCCAGTGTACATGTCCTTCTCTAAAACTTCCCCTGGCCCACTTCGAGTTAGAGTCCCAGATTTCTTGGGGTTTTAACTTAATCTCTAAGATGTGCCTGTCTCTTGTCAACAGACGAACGCCTACGGGGTATTTACTTTCTAAAGTTTTTGCTCAGAAAAATGACTTTTGAACTGTCACTTGTTCAACATATCTGCAAAACAATCTAGCGTGTGTTGTGGCATGGAATTATGTTACGGAAGGAAAATATATTGAATTATTAATATGAATTATATTATATCCATTATGTGTTTTTCAGGCGGATAGGAAACAGAAAAGGACAGGAAATCTGAGGGTATACAGTTACCACCACGATCCGATACGACACCATGTCAATCTTTAAGAGGAATACAGCTGGTTAGAATTCAGCGTTGTCCTTCCAATAATTGCACTATATCATTCTTTTTCTCATTCTTCCTCTATTATCTTATGTGGCTTCGTTAACTTTTATGGCATATCAATTGTTGTCGGTTATTTAATGCCAAATACTGTTTATACACAATGGATTTGTAAATAAATAGTTTGTATGGATCTAACAACGCCTCCGCAAGGGAAGGATTTGACTCAGGGTCAAGTTTGTGAGCGGGGTTTAACAGGTTTGGATTCAGAGTTTTCCTTCTTCTAGTTTGGCTGCTAAACCCAGGTCGAAGAAAATAGTCTGCCCTACTATTTACTCAAAACTTAAGGGAGAAAAGAGGGTTCATACCTTTCACTAAGGTATTGGTGCTATAATAAATGCAATCAGCTTCGTTTAGGATTTGAACTTGAGTCTTCGTGCCCATTTCCTACGACACAAAGGTCACTTCCTGTTTGTTAGTACTATTTTAAACAAGCCAGAGTTCATTTCTTTCCATAGTTAAATGGTTTAAATACTTCTTATCTAACACAAATAATTCAATTCATTAACCATCATTTGTTTACACACAGCTAAATAGTTTCATGTATTGCCATGTAACACTAACACTTTAATGGAATACGCAACCAGATAAAAGAATTTGGCGGCTCTCAAAAATGTTTATTTCTTATCCTGAAAGTGTTATTTTTAATGCAACTAGTTAAGCACCGCAGTGTTTTTATCTATCATACTAAATACAAGTCTTTCTCAGTAACTTAGACCTTAGTATAACAAGATACTTAAACAAGGACCATTAATTAAAAAAACAAACAAAGGATATTCATACAGAGAATATTCTTAAAAATCCCCAGAACTTCTATGAATAATACTGTTAAGAGACATAAGAAAATAGAACAAAACAAGACCAAACGAAGGATGGTAGGACAAAAACAACAAGAAGAGGGGAGAACAATTTTATCTGAGTCACTAGCTTACAAGACAGAATGCGTACTGCTTCAAACACCACTGCACAAGTGAACTAATGTCATAAAAATGTGTCCACATCGATGTGTGATGGGAAGACTCTGTGAAGGTGGCCTATATGGAAGAATTGCTGACAAGAAACCACTGTTGAGGAAGCAAAATGATGTCAAAAGGTTCAAGTGAGCCAAGGTCTACAAACAGATACGACAGATAACGTCTTTTTTAGTGAATAATCAAATTTCGAAGTCTTTGAGCTAAATTGAAGGTTCTTTGCGTGGCGAAGATTTGATGAAATAGTATAATCCCCCTGTATGAAACCAACCGTGAAACACAGAGGAGGCTCTGTTATGGTTTAAGGGGATTTTGCCAATTGTAAAATGAGGGATTTGCACTAGGTAAAGGGCTAATTGAATCAGACCGGCTATCGTGTCATATTGCAGCATAACGAGATCCCATGTTAGTTGTCTAAATTTCTGAGGCGAAGCTTGTTGATTTTTATCATTAAGGTTTTTCGGACTATTGTCTTCATCTTTATTGTTATTTCCACAACGTTTCGGACGATATGTCCTACTAAGAAGACAATCATCTGAAGGTTGCAGGTTCAATCCTCACTACAGGCGAGTAATATACAGGAATACTTAACACTTGTACCCGGTCATGGCAAACGGAATCAGAACAGGCGACCCCCGTGGTTTCACTAAAGGACGTAGTTCGAAGTTCCGTGAAGGTTCCCGAGTTCGACAAACACCCGAAGAAGGCCGGATGACATATCGGCCGAAACGTTATGGAAATAACAATAAAGATGAAGACAATAGTCCGAAAAACCCTAGTGATAGAGATCCCATGTGTATCGTACCTTGTGGCTCATGGATTTACACTCAAACAAGGTGATGACCTAAAATATACTAGTAAATTCTGCCTAAGGTAAATCAAAAGCATGCAGAAACAGCATGCTTTTCAACTGAAGTCTTGGCCGGAGCAATCAGTGGACTTAAATCTTCTTGAAGAGTTGAGGTATTAACTTCACTGAAAAGTCAGAATTAAAAAAAAAAATCCTCAGGTGCTAATCACCTTTGGCAACTTTTGCAGGAAAGCTGGAAAGAACTATCTTCAGTCAAGCTGCTGTCTTTGGTTGAAATAATGCTGAGAATCTGAGAAGTACTGATAGCAGGCAAAGAGATTATTTTGATGAATCAAAAGTTTGAGAAGTTTTCTTTATGTTTTTTTTTTATTTGTATGTTGTGTAGAATGACTTGTTTATAGTATGATAAATAAAAACATTTTAGTGTTTAACTTGTTTCATCAATATCAAACATTTTAGAATGAGGAATTTATTTTTCGAGTGTCCAGATACTTTTGACTTGTAGTCTATATACATACGTACATACATACATACATACATACATACATACATACATACATATAAATATATATATTTATATATACAAGTAACTAATAAGACAATAGATTCGTTTGATAATTTTTGTAGTTTTAATGTTCGACATGAAGCATTTCTACATTTTCTGAATGAGTTGTAAAAACAAAAAAACCTAACATAAGTTTTAGCTGTACAACATGCAGCAAAAATTACAACACACACACACACACACACACACACACACACACACACACACACACACACACACACACACACACACACACACATGCAGACAAATGCACAGATAAAAATTTAAAAAAGCAGTGTGCACTTTTATCATATGTGTATGTTTATGCATGCAATTATTCTACTTTCATAGGTAAATAGTCAAGACGACTATGCCCAATAACACGGTATAGAAACCGGTTGAGGGGTTGGAAAACTCTGAATTCAATTCTGTTAAAAATCAATTGGAAAGTTGACCCTGTTTTTTATCCAGGTATATATATATATATATATATATATATATATATATATATATATATATATATATATATATATATATATATATTATTTTAAAAAACAATATTCAGCCATGTTAGGATAATAAATTTGTTTCTATCCTGATAAGAGCATTGATATGAATCAAAGACACTAAAATATTTTTTAACTGGACTTCATCAGATCCAGTAGGAAAATAAAACATATTACAACCAAATAGGATATATAGTCAAAGGAATAAAATTATCGAAAATAACAAAATTGACCCTCGAGATAATTTTTCCCAAATGAATAACGATACCCTTAAGTTTGCAAATATATTACATATTGATGATAGGTTAGGGACATTTAGAATGAAAGATGCATTCACATTATTTAAGGACCATAAACCTAATTTTGAGAATAAATTACAGTCTTGATTAAGTAACCCCTCAAAAAATGAATAAGGGTTAATCTCAATAAATATCATTGAAAATATTATGATTAAGATACAAAAAAACTACCCATAAAAACCTTTGGTAGAACTCAAGTTATACAATTGAATGGTTTAGGAATATTAAAAAGAAAAGCAAGACCACTTTTATTCAATTTGACATAATTGAGTTTTATCCATCTATAACAAAAAAAGTTCTAATTGATAGTATTGATTATGAAGAAAAATATGTGGAAATAGCAGATGAACAATACCAAATAATATTAGCGTGTTGAAAATCTATACTAAAGAATAAAGAGTCCACGCGGGTAAAAACCGGCTTGGATAATTTTGATGTTCTTCTAGGTGGATACGATTCTGCTCAAATAGCAAACCTCGTGGGTTTATATATATTTAGCAGAATAGTTGACTCCATTTAATTAGGTTTATACCATGATGAAGGAATATTATACATCTCCAATAGTGATGGACCTATGTGTTCAAGTATACATAAACGATTATTAGAGCCTTTAAATCCTTAGGATATAAAATCGAAATTTCTTCAAATATTAAATTCGGAAATGTTCTAGATGTATCACTGAACGTCTCTGACAACTCATACAGACCATTCCTTTAAACAGACCAATATCCTTCCGATATTAATATAAATTCTAATCACCCAAATTCTATAATTAAACAAGTCCCTAAAGCTGTTAATATGAGAATATATAGATTATTATCAAATAAGAAAAAATTCCATGAAAGTAGTAAAATGTATATCGAAGCTCTCAAGAATTGCGGGTTCAAAGAAGAGTTTATTTATATAGAGCCGAGAATGCCTAATGATATTAATAATAATAAATTGGAAATGAATAAAGAAAATTTGTATTGTAATAATAAGGTAAATTGTCGTAAAAATAGTCAAAGGAAAATTATGTTTCAACCCCGCTTTTGTAAACTTGTAAATGTAAATATCAAAAAAAAAAAAATTAAATTGATAGATAAACACTTTAACCAATATATTACATAAACTATTTAATAGGTTAACTTTAAAAATTACACCTATTTAATAGGACAACTTTTAAAAAGTTACTCCTGTCCGAGAAATTTCTTCAAAATAATTAACACTCATAATAATGAAATAATTAGGAAATATTAAGCCCAAATGTGGAGCTGACAGCAGGAGGAAGAAGCTTTGCTGAAACAAAGATCCGAAGAGGTATTTTCCAAGGAGATGAACTATCACCCTTACTATTTATAATAGCCATGATGCCACATAAACACATACTCAGGAAATGCACAGCTGGATACAAAATTAGTAGATCGCAAGAAAAGATAACTCACCTAATATACATGGATGAAATGGAACAATTTGCAAAAAATGATAAAGAAAGGAAAATTATCATAAACGCCGTTAGAATATACAATCAGGACATAGGAATTGAATTTGGCCTGGAAAAATGTGCCATGCCAGACATGAAAAGTGGCAAACAACATATGACTGACGGAATTGAATTTCTAAATCAGGACAAAATTAGAACGCTCGGAGAAAATGAAACCTACAAATACTTGAATATCTTGGAGGCTGATACCAGCAAACAAGTGGAAAATTTTAAAAAAGATATCTCTGGTGAACTAGAAAACTATTCGAGACAAAACTCTCCAGCAGAAACGTTATCAAAGGAATAAATACTTGGGTTGTGCGTTAGATATTCGGGATTTTTTCTCAAGTTGACCAGAGATGAAGTTAAAGAAATGGATCAAAGAACAAGAAAACTAATGACTAACATCCCAGAGACGACGTTGACAGACTATATGTATCTAGAAAGGAAGGAGGAAAATGACTTTCCCGCATCGAAGACAACGTTGACGCATCGAAACAACGGCTCGAAGACTATATAGAAAAACACGAATGAGGACTGATTACAGCCATCAGAAACGATGCTGACATGATAGACGATAGAATGACAATAACTCAGAAACAAAAATGGGAAAGAACTCTATGGCCGCTTTAAAAGACTAATAAACACCAAATCACACCAGAAAACATGGATCTGGCAAAGAAAAGGAAACCTTAAGAGAGAAACGGAATCTCTCCTAATAGCAGCACAGGACAACGCCATGAGAACCAATCATATCAAAGCGAGAATAGATAAGACTCAACAAAATAGAAAATGTAGGCTGTGCGGTGACAGAAACGAAACGATCAATCACAAAATAAGTGAATGCAGCAAATTAGCACAGAAGGAGTATAAGATTAGACATGACTGGGTAAGGAAGGTGATCCACTGGAAGATGTGCAATAAATTTAAATTTGACCATACGGACAAATGGTATATGCACAACCCAGAACCTGCCCTAGAAAAAAGCACACACATAAACTCCTATGGGACTTTGACATACACACAGATCACTTAATCTCAGCCAGAAGACCAGACCTTATAATAATCAACAAAAAAATAGAGAACTAGCAAAATCGTCGACTTTTCCGTCCCAACTGTCAACAGAATAAAAATGAAAGAATGTTAAAAGAAGGATTAGTTTCTTAACCTTGCCAGAGAATTGAAAAAAGTTGTGGAACATGAAAGTGACGATTGTACCAATTGTGATTGGTGCTTTGGCATAGTAACTAATGATTATTAAAGGGCCTGGAGGACTTGCAAGTAGGCAGACGAGTGGAGACTATCCAAATAACAGCATTATTGAGAACTGCTAGAATACTGAGGAGAGTCCTGGAGATTTGAGGAGACTTTCAGTAGCTCAAATTCCTGTGAAAAACCATCTGCTAACACTGATGTGAAAAACTCTAAAGGTGAAAATAATAATAAAGTTAACAGTAATAATACAAGTAAAGAAAACAATTGCAATTGTAAAATTAAAAATAATTGTCCTATGAAATGTTAATTTAATTTAAAAAATGTAGTATACCAGAGGATTATTTTCCAAAAGAAAACATTAAAATTTAAAAAAAAGACATATATAGGAATTTCATCAACGAGACGGAAATTAATGTTTAATAAATACATTCTCATGAAAGATTAAAAAATCAAACAACTTTATCCAAACATTTTTTGGAAATTGATAAAGAAGGGTATTTCACCCCAGAAATTCATAGGAGTATATTAAAAAGGTCCGAGTCGCTTGAGGGTAGATATAATTTGTATCTGGATCCCGGTAAACTATTAAATCAGAGATGTGATTTAATAGCTCGTTGTAGGCATAGAAATAATTAAACTATAGTAGAAAATTTCAATCAATAGTTAGTGAAGATTTAACTATAATTTATTAAATTGGTATAGATATATTTACATGGTCAAAGAAATCTTACTATTTACATATTAGAATAAAAATTGATAAATTTGTTTAAAATGGTTGAGAAGTGGATATGTATCAATGTAATTGCTACAGTGCTGATTTTATTGATTTTGTAGTTGTCTTAAAAATAAACAAGAAGGGACCAGAACAAACCTTACATGGGTAAAGGCTATACAGAGCTGAAATGAAATTTTGTTACTCCATCTCCTTCCTTCCTTGGACTATCCCTCCAATCTGGTTGTAATGTATTTTATTTTCCTATTGGATCTGATGAAGTCCTGTTAAAAATAATTTAGAGTCTTTGATTCATATCGATGCTCTTAACAGGATGGAAATAAATTTATCATCCTAATGTGACCAAATATATTTTTTTCTTGAAATAGTATTATTTGTTTGGTGAATTTATGTACATTGAGCTCTCAATCTGAAATATATAAATATTCGAAATATGTATAATTTATTTTCCCTGACGGAATTGTTCCCTACTACTAGATTGAAGAATACTATATATATATATATATATAATACGGCTGCCGCTCGCATAATACAAAGCTCTTCGAACGTATTGAGCACTCTGGTATCCGGTAATATATAAAATGTAAACAAACGAAGGCTACTACTTAATACATGATAATTCTCTAGCTGACGTGGAATGCTTGTTGGCTGAGCGGTCTAATACTAAGTCTAACGTAAAGTTGGGCGGGTTTCGATGCCAGCTTCAAGCGTCCTCCGTGTCTAGTCACACTGAAGTGTTGTGATACAACGAAACAGTCTGTCTGTGGATGACAATATATATATATATATATATAGAGAGAGAGAGAGAGAGTGTGTGTGTTGAAGAAAAAGTAGGAATATAATAATTATCGACACTGTTTTAAAACAAGATTAATTTTGATTCTAAAAATTAAGAACTAAATAAGAAGAAAGAAAAAGAAGCAGTAAAATTATTCAATATGGCCAATATTTTTTCATCTATTGTATCAGCACTCCTTCGAAACGATTTGCATGCCATCAAAGTAAATTCTTAAGAGATTTTATTCCATTCTTCTTCAATAGCAGTCTTAAGCCAACCAATATTCTGATCTGAAGTTGGGTTTGTTTTGTTTTCTAAAACGCTCAGTATAGCGTAATGAAGGTGGTTTTGTTCTGAGTTTGATGAAGGCCATAAAAAAACCTCCTGTTATTTTGGAATGTTTTGATTTAAATTCAGTGTTAAGCATAGCGTAGATGCTTCGCCGTTTTTTTTTATTACTCGTTCATACTGGGTTGAATTTTAATGAAAAAGTACTTGAATATTAGAGCCAATCATGAAAATAAAGGTTTATTTCGGGGTTCTTTTATAAATGGACTAATCAGATTATAAAAAAACGTTTCAAATTCATCCCATATTTTGCTTCCGCACCGTTTATATATATATATATATGTATATATATATATATATATATATATATATATATATATATATATCAGTCCCATGTACAACTGGTGTTGCACAATGTCAGCGTAAATTTATTCCATGGAAGCATTCCTCATTAACCTGCATCCATCTCTGAAGGTGTGTCTGGTGTGGTTACAGTTTGATCACTTTTTCATCATCTAACTAGGATCTCATTTTATGCGTAGATAAATCACTTTTCATTCCAGCCTGATATGGGCAGCTTCTACCAGTGACATTCAAATTAGTTCTCCTTAATCATATTTCAGAAGACGATACTCAAAATCAAGGTATTTCTTTGAGATTTTTCATTTAAATTCCTGGATGTCTTAAAAGGCGTCCTTTGCGCAAAAGGGGTTAATAATTCTATATACACACACTTCCGCACACAAACATCATAGTCACACACGCAAACATATGCACACTCAGGCTAAAACGCTAACGAATTCACATATTCACTACTGCACATGCATATATATTAAAACACACACACATACACACACACACACACACACACACACACACACACACACACACACACACACACACACATATATATATATATATATATATATGCATTTTTATAATTATATATTTATATATTTACATACACATAGATATATACACACACACACTCACACATTGAAAGGATGGATGATTTAATAAATACACACACGCTCTCGAACAGAAACGCATATACAAAAACCCACGTGCATATCACACTAACGAGCACACAAACATACACACACGAATGCATAAATCCACATCCGCACACACACTAACATTCCCGTATGAACATACGTGCATATATATATATATATATATATATATATATATACCTAAACGTACGCACAGATGTAAATATACATACACGTGTGTGTGCGGGAGATGAGATTGTTTTCTCTTTACGTAAGTATTCATAAAAATTTTCAACGTATCAACCATCCTCTTGGCCGTATTGTCTTTTCAATTTTACTTTTTTACTTGGTGTCTGGAACAATCGATTTAAAATCTCTTTTAATACACTTAGAGTATCTATTCGAAAATGTCGGGAGAAATAAACATTTTAAAAAGTCTATTTAGCGTAAAAATATAATTTAATTGGAGGGTAGGAAATGGTACAAGTGCCCTTCTGGCTGAAAATGGTATTGGTATAACACGATATAACTCAGTAAAAATTGGCGTAGCCCATATATATATATATATATATATACATTTCACTATTCATATATATATATATATATATATATATATATATATATATATACATATATATATATATATATTTACAAATATACAGAATATGATATAGATGCATATTTACATAGTGTGTATTTGGGCAGATAATTTTCTTTAGACATCTTTTTAAAGATAATACATTCAGATGAAATGTACACATAAAGTGTGTGGGTCCATATATATATATATATATATATATATATATATATATATATTGTGGTTAAATAAACATTCATACGTATGACAATTGTATTTTTTATGTTTCAAACATAGCCTGAACAAAAATGTTATATACATTCACTGTATAAGTATATTTTCTACTAATATGTGTATATAAATTTGGTTACAATTCATTTTACAGAAATGAATGCCATTTATTTATTTTTATGCTTGAAAAAGTAATCGAACAGTACCACATTGTTGCAATATTTTTCTAGATTGTTCCAATATCGCTTTCAGTACCAATATTTAGTTTCGTGAATGTCCCAATAATTTCATCAGTAACTATATTAAGTCTTAAAAACCTAATCTGAACTTTCTGCAGTTACTTGTCGTACGAAAAGATTCTGATCATGGTAAGAGTTAAAGAATAGAGTATTTTACAAAAACCACTGATTGTTAAGCTTTGAAAATATGGAAAAAGTTATAGAAATATCTGTAGCAACCTGAATATTCCTTCTACGATGATAAGTTCATTCATTGCAAGGTTTAAAAGGTGTAATATAGTTGAAAAAAAAAAAAAAAAAATAACAGGTACTCCAGGAAGATTTCTCCCAGATTATCAAGTAAATTAGGACGTCTGAATAACCAAAGAAAATCTGATGATTATGTGTGAAAAGCTGCAGGAAGAAATGTGTTCATCAGGATTTAGTGTCACCAAATGAACAATAAATATTGAAATGAAGAGGAATTGTTTAAAGTTACGAAGACCAAAGAAAAATTCTCTCTGATAGAAACGACATAGAGATGCAAAGTTGAAGTTCGTAAAAATGCATAAGTAAAAGGAAAATTCGTTTTGATAAAGAGTATTATGGTCATATTACACTAAAATTGAGTTGTTTGGTCATATTTATAGAAATCATGTGTGAAGGAAAGATAGCGAAGCCAACTTACCAAAGAACACAGTAACAATTGTCAAATTCTGGAGGTGGCAGTAGAATGATTTGAGAATGTTTTTTCCGAAAAAAGTGTGAGCAAATTAGACGGTAAAGTGAATGCCCAAAAGTATAAACAGATCTTGCAAAAAAGTTGAGTGTCTTGAGCTACCTTCTGATTATATTTTCCAAGAGGATGATGATCCCAAGTATACAGCTAAATCTACGAAGAAGTGGTTGTCTTAAAATAATGTTAATGTTTTGCTATGGCTAAGTCGGACCTAGAATTTGAATGCAATTGGGAACTTGTGGTGATTTTTGAAAATTCAAATCCGAAAAAGTGCACCAGCAAACATCAATAATTTCAAGACAATATACCGGTAAGAATAGTACAAAATACCTACTAATTATAGCAAGAACTTAATTGGGAACTACAAGAAGAGATTAGTGGATTTTGAAATGAATAAAGAGTATTCTACAAAGTATTAGATGAACATAATGCGTTATTTTTTATATCGTACGAGTACTTTTTACTCATGAAAACGAAATAAAGGCATTAATTTCTCCAAAATGAATTGTAACCTTTGTTTATAATACATGTATTAGTAGAATATATTCTTATACAGTAAATGTATTAAAAAAAATCTGTTTAGGCTATATTTGAAAGATAAAAAAATATCATATGTACGAATATTTATTTTACACCACTGTATATATGCGTGCACACTAGAACATACATACTTATACATAAATTTGTGTTGGTATATATATATATATATATATATATATATATATATATATATATATATATATTATATATATATATATATATGTATCAATGCGTATGAATGAATAATAATTAATCGAGAAAGGATATACATTAAAGACATTTCTGAGAGTTTTCAAATGCATGCCTCTGCGCGGGCGCACGCACACATACTCTCTTCTCTTTCTCTCTCATCTCTCTCTCTCTCTCTCTCTCTCTCACACACACACACACACACACGCACACAACACACACACACACACACATATATGTATATATATATATATATATACATATATGTGTGTGTGTGTGTGTACATACAAACAGTTATACCCCTCATATACATAAAGAAGGTAATTCATATTTCTTTATTTGTTGCATACATTAATTAAACGTTCACTCCAAAACATACATGACCCTAAGCACATACATGACCCTAAGCACAAATACACACACCCCAGTATATATATATATATATATATATATATACTGAGAAAGAATGAGATAGAGACAGATACTGAGAAATAGGCATATATACATATCAACAAACTCACAGACATACAAAGATGTATGTATGCCTGTGCGCATGTGACTGGTGACTGTTGACACGTTTTCGATTTAGACTATTTTCATACATTGCTGGCCATCGGGA
Organism: Sepioteuthis lessoniana; assembly: GCA_963585895.1. Taxonomy (NCBI): domain Eukaryota; kingdom Metazoa; phylum Mollusca; class Cephalopoda; order Myopsida; family Loliginidae; genus Sepioteuthis; species Sepioteuthis lessoniana. The sequence goes on along the minus strand of OY757928.1, from coordinate 38,522,492 downwards.
TTCTATTTGCTTCATTTTTATTTTCCTCTTAATAACTGATAATATCATCGTTTTATTTAAAATGTTGCGCACATAAGATGCCATGACAATAAATCTAGGTGATAAAAATGGAATGGAGTCTGGACGAAATTTTTCATGATACATGATTTCCATAGCTGGCCTTTGAAAATGAGACTTTAACGCATAAATTTCACGTATGATTTGATTTTGATCCTCTGTCTGATCGAAATGCAGCATTCTTCTGTCTAGTATCCTCTAATCGATTTATTTGTTAACAGATACTACTTTCCATTTACTTCATGTAATTGCAAGTTTTCTTTGCCGATTGACAGTATAATGGTTTACAGTCCTGAGATCTTTCTTTCCGATATTACGAAAGTGTTTTGTTTTGGTTCCTTTCAGAGATCCAGCAAACGTGTCACTGTGTTCGTTTCGTTCAGAAATTATTATTACACCAGAAACAACCTTTAAATCTTTAATACATACGCGGATGTTGACTTTAGGAATTACAAATCATGTGAGTATTGTGAAATGTGATAGAATTTATTATTTTAAGAATTATCAGTACAGAATCTAAATTTTCAAAATCTCTCAGAGAAGACAGAGAGTGTAAAGAGTATAAGTTGGGAAACTAGTCTTAGATAAATGAGAACTTGTTTTTTTTTTTTGTTTTGTTTTTTTATCACAGATGAAATTTTAGACAATATGAGATTTATAGAAAAATACTTTTTTCCCCAATTTGGGCAAAGCAATGAAATATATTTTGCAATGCTAATTGCTGCTCTAGTACAATATGTTAATACCAGGGTAGATAAAAATTGTAAGGAGAGAGACTTGGAAAACTAGGATAAATGATACCTTTTTTTTTAATCACAGATAAAATATTAGACAATATGACAACTTAAAGACAAAAACTGTTTTTCCCAATTTGTGTGAGGTAAGGAAATATTTTTTTGCAATGCTAGTTGCTACTCTAGCACAAGATGTTAATCGCAGAGAAGATAGAGGGTGTAAGGAATGAAACTTGGGAAACTAGTCTTAGATAAATGGTAAATGTTTTTGATTTTAATAACAGAAACGTATTAGAAGATATCACAACTTAAAGGCAAAAGACTATTTTTTACCCAATTTGGGTGAGGCAAAGAAATATAATTTTCAATGCTAATTGTTGCTCCAGCCCAAGATGTTAGTAGTTGCTATTTCCAACATTTGAGCGAATCCGCTTTTTTTCCCCTTTTTTTTTCATGTTAAAGAAAAATCTTCCTTGATGATTGGAAATACGCAATAATTTTTTGTTTCATTTTTGAAAACTTTTTTGCAATTTAAATCTATGCAGTTTTAGGATTTTAGTAGTTATTTGTATCAGTTTGTCTAAATGGTAAACAAGAAGTTCTTCAAATTGGTTTTGTTTGGTTTCTCACTCGTAAATATCTAATTCAAAATTTGGATGGTAAGTAATAATACTTTAAGTGAGGGTAAAATATGTTTTAACGATACATAAAATCACTATCAGACCTCCTATAGAATACTATACTCAGGAATGGGCTCCATCGTCTATGCATAAAATTTAGTGAGTAATATTAAAATTGGAAGTCATCCAAAGAAGCGTCATAAAACACATTAAAAGAGTAAAAGATTACAATTACTGGGATTGATTTCTTTTCTTGAAAGCAGAGTGAGAAGTGGTTAAAGAGAAACTTGTGGAATTTCAAACTATGGTAGACATTTTGAACCTCTTTCTCCTTGAACGATCTATTAACGATCAATGAAGACTGGAAAAACTAAGCCTTCAAACTTAGTGGATTTTTTTTTATAATCGACGTAAATTTTTAGTGAAATTTACTTAATTAGTTAAAAATAGCAATGATGCAAGGAATTGCACTATTGAAGTGACTAATTTCTAATATAAAGTTAAAAAAGATGACATTTTTGGGAACTATAGGATAAATTACTTCACAGAATTTGATCTGCATGTAGATGTTATATTAATGCTCTGATAGTTCCATGTAAATATACTTTTTAAAGGTTGATATTAGAAAATAGTCAAAAGAGGAGATGCCCAAGAAAGCATAAACAATAAACAACTTCCCTTATAGGAACTAAAATAATATACAGTCCGGATAAAGGTATTTGGCATGGAAAAATATGCCTTGCTAATAATGAGAGCAGAATAAAAGACAATTGAATAGAATTATCAAATCAAGCAAAAATCTGAACACTCTGAGAAAAAAAAAACTGACAAGTACATAGAAATATTAGAAGCGAACACCATCAAACAAGGGGATATGAAAGAAAAAAAAATAAAAAGAGTGTCACAGGAGACCGAGAAAACTGCTCGAGACCAAATTGTTTTGCAGAAACATCATCAACTGAAGAAACGAACTGGGCTGTTTCCCTTGTTTGTTATTCGGGGTAATTCTGAAAGTGACCGAGGATAAATAATTCAATAAATAGACGAGAGAACAAGAAAACTAATAATGATGTATAAAGTATTATATTCCGGAGATGTCATCGACAGACAATATGTGGCAAGAAAAGATAGAGGAAGAGGATTTTCAAGCTTGAAGATAACATCGATTCATCGATTCGCCACCTCAAATAGTAAATGAAAAAAGCAAATAAAAATTAATATTAGTGATCAGAAACAACACAAACAATACAACGATCAACAGAACAATAATAACTTGTATAAATGGGATGAAAGTCAACTGTATGGATATTTCAAACAACAAACAAGGGACATCTCACATGAGAAGATTTGGACATGGCTGAGAGAAGGAAACCTCAACAGAGAAACCGATTATCTTCAAATATAAGGACAATACGACGACAAAAGGACAAACTACGTTAAAGCAAAAATAAATAAGACACAACAAACTAACAGGTGTAGATTTTTGGCGAAAGAGAAGTAACAATAATTCTCATAATAAGAAAATGCAGCAAATTAGAGCAAAAGAAGTAAAAGTTTAGATTCACCTAGATGGGGAAGGTGATCTACTGCGAATTTTGCACGGAATTTAAATGTGACCAGAAAAATAAGTGGTATATGCATAACCCGAAATCTGTCCTCGAGAATAAGATGCACAAACCTCTCTGTGATTTTGAGATGCAAAAAGATCCCCACATCTCGGCCAGACAACCAAACCAATGATTGTTAACAAAAAAGGAGAATCTGCAAAATAGAGGACTTTGACTTTTACAGAGTAAAAATGAAAAAATGAAAAGAGAGCTAAGTACTCCGACCTTTCCAGAGAACTAAAAAACTATGGAACCCGAAGGTGACGGTGATACTGACAGTAAGAGGTGCTCTCAGAACAATTCCCAAATATTTGTTGAAAGAAATAGAATACTTAGAAAGGAAAACACATGTTGAGACCAACCGTTCTAAAGCATAATTAAAATTAGCCAGAAAACTATAAGAAGTGGTAGAGTGTTGTCACTATAAAATGTTCTGCTATACTCTTCTTTCTTGGAGAAATTCAGAACTTTTTAAATGATCCTCGTATATATATATATATATATATATATATATATATATATATATATATATATATATATATATATATATATGGGGGGGGTTACGACGGATAAACTTTCGTCTAAATTATGTAAAACTTAAAATAAACCCGACATCTCACTTTATAAGATATAATCACCCAAATTACACGAAAATATTTTGATACACTCTCGATTAAATTAGTTCAAACAAATCACCACTGACCCCTGCTATGGGCAGTTAACGACTTCAGAGTCTCCAGCAAGATATTCCGGCGGTCTCCTTAATTGTCTTGATAATTACTCCTATCGCTCTTTCCTTCAGTTGATCTTTGGTTTTCTATGGATTTTGTTAGTCTCACACTCACAATCACCAACAAAAATTATTAAGGGGATTGAAATCTGATGGGATGGGTGGCCTGGTGTTTTTTTTACAGTAAACACTGAGTTCTACAGCTTGTATTCCATGGTGCATGGCCCTGTTGCCAGACGAAGTCTTTTCTATCGGCCATTCTCTCTATCCAAGCCAGTAATACCTCCATCATCCATTGGATGTTGATTTTGTCTGTTTTGTTTACTTTTATGGCATATCAACCATTGTAGGTTATTAAACGCAAAATCGATTTTTATACATATAAGTAAACTTGACGACCTTAGTCGAAGGTGACCCTATGGCTCATTTTCGATAGCTACCATTGCGAAGTTTAGTGGAGGGTGCAACACTATTCCCTGGATTGCTCCACTTTACCCTTGATCCTTACCTTATAATGCTGAGTGTTAAGCAAGGTGACATCAAGTACCATTTTTGAGTCTTTGGTATGACTCAACTTGAGATTGAACCCAGGTCTCCCGTACCATTGGGGAACACTAGTCATTTGGCCAACGTTCTATTTCAAACAATTCAGTTTAGCATAAGAACCCAGTTCAGATGTCAAGACAGTTGTATTTCAAAAGTTCAGATGTCAAGACAGTTGTATTTCAAAGAGATCAGTTTAGCATAGTGCACAGTTTAAATGTCAAAAACATGGCTTTTTCAAGCTATTCAGTTTTGTCAATCAAGTTAAATGGTTTCAAGTATTGCCACGTATTACTAACAATTCAATTAAACATCATTTATTTTCACAGTCAAATGTAAAAACAGTTCAATTTCAAACGATTCAGCTTGGCATACGTACGCTGTTTAAATCAAACAAATCAGCTTATCATAAGCACACAGTCTCGTTCTATTTGACCCATAAATAGGAACCTATCAAGTGCTACTACTCCGGGCCAGAGTGGACCTGGGAGCGATGACGATCAATCTGTACTCTGCATTCCCCAAAGTTCCAGCATTACTGGTGTCTGACAATCAGATTTTGTTCGCGTCATAAACAGGACACTCGTTGACAGAGTCTTACCTCTCTGCAGAGATCCAGTCAGTATATGCTACAGCCCTAGCCGACAGGGCCATGATTTTGGCATCCATGTTGGAAGATGAATTAAGGCTTAGAGGCACTATTACTTGTGATCACCCCAAATACCATTATTTGGACTGAGTGTTTAGCTTTCATCAATTTCAATGTGTTTCTATCCTCAGATTGACATGCTAACACTCTGGAAAATTCGTAGAGGAACTTCCAGGTAAATGCTAACAAGGAGAGCATATCGTTTCCAAATTTCTGGAAGTGTAAAAAGCATCATTATGTTGGTTTACTAACAGGCAATGTAAAACTGACTATAGTTTGCTGTCTAGTAGACAAATATAGGAGGTGCCCGTGGTGTAATGGTTATCGTCGTTGGATATGTACACGACGACACGAGTTCAAATCCTGCACCAGGCTAATTGCATTTCAAATAGCACTAATACCCTTGGGAAAGGTATAAATCCAATTATTCTCCCTCCAGCTATGGGTAAATAGTAGGGCAGACTAGGTTCTACAACCTTGTTAAGGCAACTAGTCTAGGAGAAGGAAAACTCTGAATCAAAAATCGACCTTGTGTCATATCCTGCTCGAGCGGAGAGGTCGGTAAATATGAGTAGACAAACCTTTAAATAAATATAGCGAACGTTCGAAATTGGTGATTTAATTGGCGACAATTTATCCAATGTATTCAGTATATATATATATGTATATATATATATATATATATATATATATATATATGGAATTTTGTTGTAGGTCCAAAGAGAGAATAAAAATATTTTAGAATTGGTAGTTCAACGAAGAGATTTGTATTTTTTTAATTTATTTATTTATTTATTTTGTTATCACATATGTGTATGCTTCCAGTTAGTTGCTTTCGTTTGAGAAAATATATGGCACAAGGCCTTGTTAATAGGGTACTTAATGAGACTGGAACTCACTCGTGTTTGCAGTTTGAATGATTTTCAGTTGGTTATGGGTTTATATAGAGGTATTCCTCTCTTTTTCTTAGTTTGATTACCTTAGTCTGCTTCTGCCCTCTTTGTATCTAATATGTTATTTGAACAAAATAAATGAATAAATAAATAAAAATGCAAATATCTTCGTAGACCTAACTTTTTAAATATATATATATATATATATATATATATAGTAAACATTCTCCAACAGTACTTGTAAAGAAAAACATTCTTTTAAACCAAGATTTTAAAAAAATTCTAAATGGAACATTGCGCAATCAAAACGGATATTATTAGGAAATATTTTTACCAATTTCTACTGCTCTGCTAGTTGAAAACGTTGTGGTGAATTAGACAGACGCGTAGATTGTAGTTATTATTCAGTTGGAGTAGTATGCGTGCCTGTTAGATAATTTAGAGGACCATAGAAGTATCTCTCCATGCTACCCATTTATGGATATGCATAGCCGGCAGTTAGGTTCCTTTTGCATACTGAATTATATACACAAGACAAATATCTTATCAAAATTTTAACGCATGAACTCATCTCTATTCACGAGAAAATAGAAAATGTTCCTTGTTGACTTCTAAATATTTCCTTCACATTAAGTCTTGAGAGTTAGCGAACCCCCTTAAATTTCCAAACCAGTGCTTTCTGACAAAAGTATGTGTATGGATTTGGAATAAAATTGCAAAAAGTATTTAAAAGAGAGAGAGAGAGAGAGAGAGATAGAGAGAGAGTGAGAGAGAGAGAGAGTGGGAGAGACTATGAAAATAAACGTTATAAGGAAATCATTTTAAAATGCACTATACTAGTGAAGACTGCACGTGCTAGGTTTCAACTTTGAACGTTAAACACGTAGAATAACAAACTTGAAGTATTTTTCATTTTCAACTCGGATTTCTTTTAGGGAAGTAAATAATTAAAATCACGTTCGCATACTGGCAAACTACATCATCAGTCCCATGATTAAAGAATATTTGCAGGTGGGCAGAGCTAACATACCTTGCAAACATATCAGTATGTATACATATAAAATCTTTCTCTCTCTCTCTCTCTCTCTTCCTCTCTCCTCGACCTCTCTCTCCCTTTCTCCCTCGTAACTCTACGACACTCTCTTTCTCTCTCTCTGTCCCTCTGTCTGTCTGTCTCTATCTGTCTGTCTGTCTATCTGTCTGTCTGTCTGTCTGTCTCTCTCTCTCTCTCTATATATATATATATATATATATATATTTACGTGTGTGTGTGTGTGTGTGTGTCATTGTGTATAAGTATTTTGATAAATAGACAATTCGTTTCTAATAATTTGATATATATGGCTATAATTACCTATCAATGAAACAATTGCTTATTAGTATTTTAACAAAGAGATTAGATGCTTTTTATTTTTTAGTTTGCGTACTATCTATCTATCTATCTATCTAATAATTACTTTTTAGTGATTTAACAAATAGATGATATGCTTCTAATCATTTGGTATGCAAACGTCTACTATTTAGCATCTATCTATCAATCAATCTATCAGAATTTCACATAGCGTTAATACACTTTGAAAAGTTATGCATGCTACCATCCTCCAGTTATGGAAAACAGTATGTAAGACGATGAGCTTTAACCTTGGTATATCAACTAGTATAGGAAAAGTAAGACTCTAATTTCAGAACAGTTTTAAAATTCCCTTTGGGTTGCATTGTGCTCATGCAGAACAGTTGGTATCTATATATCTATCTATCTATCTCTGATAAGTACTTTACCAAAGAGTCAATTCAATATTTATTATTTGTTTTTGAGAATTTAAACAGGATCAATCATGAGTACATCAAATTTTCTTGCAATTTCATTAATAACACATGCATTTCAACATTCATAGTGTCTCTGAATTCTTGATATTTAGAAATTCGTTTTCATTGTAATTAAAGTTTAAAATTAAAGAAAAAGAAGCCAGTTTTATAATTTTGTGAATTTTCTTACAATCTCTTTCCACTGTAGTAACAACATTCTGACCCCAGTTCAACTTGGAGAAAAAAGATTACAAGAAGTCAATTACGAGTACTATCGCAGTTAGTGCGAGAAAGGGTCACCCCCGCCAAAAAAAAACAGTTATTTTTAAAGGGGATGTCTGTTGGTAACTGTTAGAGGTCTAGAAACGATTTAATTTTCGTTGATCTCAGAGGCTCTGCTCCAAATTTGAGATTTCTCCAATTACAGGATTTTTCCGTTCATATAACTGAAAATAATTCATCACATCTTCATAATTTGAGACCGAACTGGTAGGAGGCAGAAACAAACTATCAAATAAAGTGGTATTTTTTCTTGGACGCCATGTCTGACTTTTCCATGTCTTTGAACATGTTTTCATCTCTTTATCTCGTCTTTGTCTTTGGTAACTTTAGTCGGGATCCAGCCACACGTCATTCACCTGTGCTTTTTTAACAGTGCCATAAATAGAGACATACACTTGGGAATCAGTTGTTTCTTTATAATCTTGATTTTTCTAAAATCTCCCCAGCATAAGCCGAGTGAGTTTTTGTCATTTTATACAATTATCAAGACAATTTACAACTGATAAAATTATTGTAAGATTTATTAAAAGACAACAGCAAAAGAAATATCTAATGTTCGTAAATAATTGCCCCTACTTCTAAGCCTACTGTGATCTATCTATGTATCTATCTATCTATCTATCCACACACACACACACACACACACACACACACACATATATATATATATATATATATATATATATATATATATAATATATATATATATATATATATATATATATATATATACATATATATATATATATATAAAGTGAAATTTTGTCAGCTACAGAAATGAATACGGTAGCAGATAGGCTATGTTTATAAGTTCCGCTACTGGTAAGTTTTCAAATGAAAATAATTGACTTTATTAATATTTACTTTCAATTTATTCTTGAGTCAGCAAAATTAATAAAATCGAACTTCGATTCGAAAACTAGATATTCGCTTCCCTCCAGAAATCCGAAACTAAATATTTCAAAATATTGGTTTTAAGGAATAAGACATTCAAAATAGTTTTTTACTAGAATTAATGATTAAAGATAATTTATTTAATAAAGAAGTTTTTATTCGATGTATTTAGTCAAGTATCTTTGAAGGACACATATTCGTTTTAATAAATGTGTTTGCCTTTGTTAAAAACACAGTAAGGGTAACCCAAACCGGTAATTTCTAGACCTTATTTTGTCGATGCAGGTATTATTGGGTAACAAGAAAAGTTTAGCTAAAGTGTCCAAAGAGCAGCATTGATGAACATTTTTAAACAGGCCTATATATCTACTAGTTCAAATATACTTTTTCGGGTTTTATTCCTAGAGTTTCCCAGTTAGATTCGCTATGATAATAAATAAGTCACAAGGTTAAATATTTCCTTTTCTATTTACTTATAATTATTTTTAAATGGCAAACTTTTCTTATCCAGAGATTATTTAACTTCAGAAAAATCTCAACATTCAACATAATTACTGTTTCATTGGCAGTATTTAGTCAATACAATTGGCACTGATGTAAATATATCATTTTATTAAAAAATCTCTGATAAAATGACATGTATTTTTATTAAATTCGAATATTGTGATTTTGAAATTTCACTATCTTTAGGAAACTGGGTGGTTGGTTGTGTTTTATGACATATCAACTCATTGTATGTTATATAATGTCAAATCTTGTTTATTTATAAATTTTAAAAATATATGAGAAAGATTTTTTAAATTTTTTGCGGACTTTTGTCCTCATCTTGGTAGTTTTTGTGTTGTTTCTTCTTCACTACGTTTCGGCCAAATTTCACCTCTGGCCTTCTTCAGGTGATAAACTGAAACCTCGGAATGCTGAGTCTTGTAACCGTATCCCCAGTAATTACCGCCTCCCATAGTTGTTGTCTATCGCACCACGTTTTTGACCAAGTAAACCTCTGGCCGGCTTGGATAGGAATTGAAACCGCTATCTTCTGACAATGCTCACCTGGAACCGTAAAGACTCAACGTCTCTATCTGCTGCACTGCGCTGGGTATACGGTTACAAGACTCAGTATTGCTATCCGAGGTCGCGGTTAATCACCTGAAGAAGGCCAGAGTTGAAATTTGGCCGAAACGTAGTGAAGAAGAAACAACACAAGAACTACCAAGATTAGGACAAAAAGTCTGCAATAAATAAAAAAATGATACTCAGATTAAATAGCCTCATCTCAAAATGATTCCAATTAAAGACAATTAAAATATATATGATTTGTAAATGAATAATTTGAAGCTAAAATAATTCTTAAATGCGTCATACCTCATTTGTGTGTACATAGTTAAATGATTTTAAGTATTGCTATCTCACACAAATAGTTCGTTTACACAATTGTGATATTAACCAATCACGTACCATCTTATGTAGACAATATAATATAAATTCACATGCATGTCGAGAGTAGCGGGAGGGACAACGGATCTGCATATTGACAAATGCTGTGCTACAAAACGACATGCACACAGGTAAATGATTTCAAGCATTGCTAACAAACACTGATAGTTTTAAATTGCAATCAGTTTAATGGTTTCAAGTGATGCTATCCAACATTTGTAATTCTATTCAACATAAATGGCTTCAATTTTTGTGAAAGCTTAACAGTTTTATTTGACCTGTAGATGGATCCCTACCAAATACTATCATCCCAAGGTGGAGTGGACCTGGGAGTAACGACAGTGAATATGTTCTCCACATTCGACAAAGATCCACAACTGGAGCCGCACCATTGGATGGTTTAGCATTATATCAGGGCACTCGTTATGTTACAAATTGACCTCCGACCCGGCCAAGCTGTCAACATAGGAAATACACCTGTGTAAATAACAGGTCGAGGAATATCAGGATATAACCTTGACCGTGGAAATGGTTGAATTGAGTGCGAAATTGTGACGCTCGCAGGAAGAAGAGTGGGCGTCAAATTATTATATAACTCGGCGCAAAGGAAGTTCCGTCAGTACGAGAGAAGTGCTGGAACGAGGATCATGTCCCAGAGATGCTGGGCCCCCAGGCCCCCGGTTGAGCCGCCCAGGAGAACGGGAAAAAAACGCTGTTATGTTGCAGTTCTGTTCAGCCTCTAACTCACCTCTCACACAGTAAAACCTTTAGTAACTCTTTCAAACCCTTTCAAATAAAGTGAGAGGTATATTTTTCTAAAGTACTGTGTCGCTCGTCTTCATTGCGTCGTTGTGTTTATGCATGAATCTGCATATGAGTATGCAACAGTTAGAGCTGCCCAATCACTGTACAAAGATGCTGTCAGGATATTCTACCGATTCAGCCGACGGGGCTGAAAAAACTGAGGGTAATATGAAACATATTTGTCCCTGTTTCTTGGAATATGCATAATTGAAATGTGTTTGTTTAGTTGGTTGTTTTGTTTTTATAGCATATCAACCAATCTTGGTTATTTAAATTCAATTCCATTTTTATGCAACTAAAATGTTTTATTTCCAAAAAATTCTATTTAGCATAAGTATATAGATTAACCATCAAAAAACACTTCAATTTCAAACTATCCAGTTTATTAAATTTTCATTTCAATCATACATCTTAGATGCATCAGGGAGCTCTTCAATTATGCACTGTCTTCATTGCCGATTTCGGGTTATTTCTGCATCATATCGGCTCCGACAGTAACCCCGGCATGACTCTGAAAGAGCCAAGCCGCCTCCGTGATCGGCACGTGCTACGCTCGTGCCTCTACCAAAGCAAAGAAAAAATATAATAAGGCCGGACTTCGGCCGTTCTTATAGACATCTGTCTTTTAGTAAACAGCCAATAAAAACAGGGCATTCCACACTCCTCTGCTATATAATACCATCTTTACCTCATCCGGTTTCGCCCGGCTACTTCCTGAATCGGTACCGAGGTAAGATGTTATTTTTATTCGCCCGTGTCCATGATTTACACTTCACTAGACTCATACGAATCTCCCGCCAAATCTGTCCTATACTAATATTTCTAAACTAACATGAATTAAGCCCACGTTCAAAACTATTCAGTCAGTCTTTAACCCTTACCTTATTCGAAGAAAAAAATACTCCCGTTTTTTTTTTGGCTCACGAGATCATTTGCTACAGATTAACTCATGCTTTTTGCCAAAATTTCCCTCCACGTTTATCATTAATCTATGCTCATATTACCAATCTAATGCATATTTCTCAAAAAAAAAAAAAAAAAAAAAAAAAAACGCTACTCAATCCAACTCCTTACATTCGAATTTATTACTATTTCGAACCTATCTCCAGTCCCCCACCTTCGTCCCATGAACTATTTGCAATTAGGTTTCACTCAATTAACTAAAACTGCTCGTGACCGCTGACAAATAAATTTATTAAAACCTTAAATTGTAGCGGGCCATAACCAGTAGACGAGGATGAAAAAAATTTAAAAAATAAATAAAAAATAAAAACGGATTATTAAAAAAAAAAATTAAAAAAATTAAAAAAAATTCTATTCCCCCTCCCAACCACTAATTATTTTCAACCCCTCCCCCTGACATTCCGAATACCCTAACTTAGTATTAACTCATTATACATTTATGGTTTGTAATGTGTCTCCTAGTCTTAATTCTTTAGGCTCCTCCATCGTCCTCTTTATTTCTTCCATGGCTCTGATCTCTTAAACCAAATCCACTTTGACGCCTTCAGAACTGTGTTGGTAATGTCCTTCAGCGCTCTCACTCTAGCTGCCCCGACTATACCAATTTTTGCTAGGGCTCTGTCCAAAGACTGTCCAGCAAAGCCCCTACAACCAACTTCAACGGGGTCATAATGAATCTTCCATGACTTTTGTTGACATTGTTCGACCAGTTCTTGGTATTTGGACCTCTTCCTGTCATTAGCGAGAGTAATATATTCCTCCCATGACACAGTCAGCTCCCAAATAATGCACTGCTTTGTGTTATCAGAGTGCAATATCAGGTCCGGTTTTAGCGATGTTACAGCTATGTGTCTGGGGAACTTCAGCTGAGTCTCCAGATCCACTTTCAACTGCCAATCGTCCGCGGAAGATTACAGATCGTTTTCTCTCTCCTCTTCCTCTGTATCTTCTCTCCTGCTTTTAGGAAGTTGATCTGCTTGAATTTCTTTCCTGTTTGATGTTTACTAACCCTCATAGATTTAGTCACCTCATTTGCAATTACCTTGAGTACTTGACCGTGACGCCAACGGTACCGTCCATCACCCAAAGCTTTTGGACAACTACTAAGGATATGTTGTAAAGATCCTTTCCTAGCACATAGTTGACAATTGGGGGTCTCTATCTTCCCCCATATGTGCAGGTTCGTTGGGCTCGGTAACACATCATACACTGACTTAATGAGGAATCGAATCTCATTGAAATCCGGTCGCCAACAATCTGACCATGTAACCCTTTTTTTCTCTACATCCTCCCACCTTGTCCAGGCTCCTTGCTGACTCAGACCGACCATTTTGCCGTAACGCCCTTCTTCTACGCCCTCTCGGACTTCTTCTAGGATGAGATGGCGTCTTTCCTTGCCTTTGGCACTGATGGTATGCGTCGAGGGGAAAAATCACAGTCCCGCTCTGCCTTTAGCTACCGACCCTAAGATATCTTTATACCTAAGCCTCTCCTCAGCCACTTGCAACTCTCTCCTCGCACTCCTCTTCCTGCCAGATCTTATCTGAATCCCTGCTGCTGCCACCTTTGGATATTCAGACTCTGTATACTGTAGCAGTTCTCTTGTCTTTGTGATTTTGAATTCTTCCACGAGACTGCTGCAGGGGAGGCGCAATCCGTTGCTGTTCCCGTAGAGAGCTGCACCACTTAAGCATCTCGGCAAGCCCAGCCACCTTCTCAACCGATTACTGACTGCTCTTTCTAACGATTCCACGGTGGTAATCGGAATGTCATAAACGAGCAATGGCCACAATATCGGGTGCAAAACTGCATGCTGGAATACCCATGCCTTAAATGGACCAGGCAATCCAGATTTGTCGATTTTCGTCAGCCATTCCTCAAGGTCTTTTATAGTCTTCTGTTTTGCGGCTGTATCTTTCAGACTACTGTTGAAAGTCTTGCCCAAGCTCTTAATAGGCTTTTCGCTCAGAGTAGGTATTGTTTCTCCTGCGACTGTAAATCGGACTTTCTCCATGACCTTGCCTTTTTTAATACTAGTGACCTGGATTTTGCTGGCTTGAAATACATTCTAGCCCAGGTCATATTTCTCTCGAGACCCTTTAAGAGCCATCTACCTCCCATGACAGATGTTGTCGTCACGGTCAAATAATCCATGTAAGCCCTTATTGGTGATTGGAGGACTCCTGATCTAGACAAAGGAGCTCGGCATTCCACCTCTGCCGCCTTCACAAGCATGTTCATAGCCAATGAGAATAGGACGGCAGGGATAGTACACCCTGTAATGATACCTTTTTCCAGGGTTTGCCACTCTGATGTTACTGAACTAGAACATGCTCTCAGCCGGAAATTCTTATAATAGTCTGCAATGAGATCGCATACTGATGGCGGTACGTGATGTCTCGTTAGGGCTTCCTCCACCAGTTTGTGTGGCATGGACCCGTAGGCGTTAGCGAGATCCAACCATAATACAGTCAAGTCTCCTTTGATTTCCTTTGCCTCTCTCAGGAGCTGTGTCTGGACTCCTGTATGTTCAAGGCACCCTGGCATACCGGCTACCCAGCTCTTCTGGACTGATGTATCAATGTAGCCGTTACCCAGGAAGAAATCTGATAAACGCCTTGACAATAAACTGAAAAAGATCTTACTTTCAGTGTTTAATAATGAAATTAATCGGAACTGGTCCAATAACTTCGAACCCTCCTCCTTCAGGATCCATACCCCCTCAGCGAATCTCCATTGCTCCACGATCTTGCCTCTCCTCCAAATGACTCTCAATATCTTCCACAGGATTTGTAGAACCCCTTTACACCGCTTGTACACAATGTAAGGTACCCCACTTGGTCCTGGTGCTGAGGCGGATCTTGTACCTCTCACAACTTGCATTTCCTTCCAGGTTGGCAAGCGGGTGTCATATTGGACTACTGGTGGCTTCTGATTAATCAAGCGGTTGTTAATACCCATATCTTGATCATTTGCAGGGTCACTCATAGTATCTCGAAGATGGTTGTTAATTTCTTCCTCCGATGCCTCCAAATTCCCATTTCGCTTCTCCCCTAGTAATGTTATTACAAAGCCGAAGGGATTAGACAGGAAATTTGCCCGCTTCTTTGATCTTTCTTTCCTGTCCTCCTGTGCCACTCCGCTCGCCGTAAGGTTTTTAATTCCCCTCTGAGTATTCCCCTGAGATCCTCGAGGGGTTGACGCTCTTCTATACTTGCCCTTCTATAGAGCTTCTTAAGGGATCTTATTTCTTTCCTTAGGTCTTTCATTTTATTCACCCTACGGTTGGCAGTGTAGGGCCTCCTTGGCTGCCGGGATTCGACGCAACGAAATCTCTCTGACGCCAAGCTAGTTATTATTGTCGTCAGGAAACTTAGTCGCCTCTCCGCGAACCCCTTCGTAGCTGACTGGATTATCTCACAAATGTGATTGTCGAAGTCCTGCCAGGCCCCCTTGTTGTTCGCTGGGGGCCATTTAATCTTCTTACGGGACTCCTTGCCCAGATTGAGATGAACTGAAGCTTGGAGGGACTTGGCGCTGTGGTATGACTCCTGTCACGGCACCTCCTCCGTTTTACCAGGGCTTGCACCTGCACGTTGCTCCCGGTTACCCCCCTCCAGACATTTCATCCGGCTTTGATGTATCTTCAAGCCTCTTTGGTTTTTGCACGTCTTCCCACAAATGCATCTGCTCAAAGTTGGTTGGGCATTCCTGTTCGTTTCCGTTAAATCCATCCTGTTGAGGATCTCTTCCGCACCCTCTCTCGGGATCCCCTAATTCAAACAATTCTATTTAATGTAAGTATAGTTTTTGTTTGCACACAGTTAAATTTCAAAACAGTTCTATTTCAAACAATTCAGTTTATCGTAAGTACACTTTCAATTTAAAAATAAATAAATAAATACATTTGAAATAATTCAGTTTAGCATACAAAAACAGTTCTATTCAGTGTGGCTAGACACGTGAGACGCCCCAAGCCGGGATTGAATCTCGCTTAACATTACGTCCGGCAGATAACATATGCCAAAGCCAAGCCTGCTACTTTAATTGTAATTTGAGAAGCAAAATTATTTCTTATTTAATTGAAAAATCTGTTTCCATTAAAGTGAATTATTGAGATTACAAAATTTCTACAATTTCATGAAACTCAAAATGAAAGTCAATCTTGAATATCTAAATCGCCATTGCAGAAAAGACGTCTTATTTCATAGTAAATCCTTGTTTAAATAACCGTCTTACGATTAAATGTTATGAAATCTTAACATTGCAATAAATTCAAATTGACCTGAAATACGACTTAACACAGATTTTAACTAGTTGTAATTTTCGATGCAGAAAGGACATTCGATTTTAAAATATTCTTTAGAATAACAGTATATCCATTGAAAAGAAATATTGTAATAGTGAAATTTCAACAATTTAATGAATCTCTTGATGACAGCAGATTCACCTGTGACAATCTTGAACTTTAAAATTGGTCTTGCAGAAAGAACTTACAATTTCTTGGTAAAAGCCTGGATAGAATAACACTGTTTCCTCTTAACTGAAAATATTGTGATCATAAAAATTCGGCCTTTTCATGAGAATCAAGATGAAAATGTATTTGTGAAAATTTTAAATTTTGAAATTGACGATGCAGATTGGAGTTATCATTTAATTGTAAAATACCCGTTTAAAACTGCATTTTCATCCCTTTGAAATATTCAGATCGTATGATTTCAAAATTTTCCTGAAACTCAAGATGACATTAAATACTTTTCTGGAAGTTTATTGGATAATAAAAGTTTGTTTATCTGTTTATCTTCCAAATCAATACGGTAGCAATAAGAACTGTTCGGAAGTATCAGTACGTTTGATTTGGTTGGGTTTTATGTCATATCAACTATAGTAGGTTATCTAATGTCAAATCCTGTTTCAGTTTTTTGCATATATCATCATCATCATGTCGTGC
>OY757928.1:38485525-38500525 GCA_963585895.1 Sepioteuthis lessoniana | reverse complement strand
AATTCATGATTATAAATTTATTTCGATCCCGTATTTTCAGTTTCTGGTGTGAACCAAAAACATGAAGAAAAAGATTAATACAGGACTGCTTCAGACACGATGGATAATTAATTAAATTTAAATTTAAATTTAAAAACCAGATTAAACACGTGGGATATAGTGGGGACGAGATTTAGAAGTTACCTCCTCGTTTACGGGATCGAAATAAATTTATAATCATGAATTAACCGGTCTTTGGTTTTTTTCTTAAAGATATATATATATATATATATATATATATATATATATTATATATATATATATATATATATATATATATATATATATATATAAGTCTCATCTGTTTGATAAAGCAAAACGAGATTTCTTCCAAAATATAGTTGCGTTAATATTAATGTATGGAGGGGCTGCAAGGAGGCTCAAAAAAGCATTGAGAAAAAAAAAACTAGATAGAAACTCTGCAAGAATGCTAAGAGCTATCTTAAAAAAATCTTAGAAGCAACACCTCAGGAATCAAGAGCTGTACGGCAACTTACCTCCTATCTCAAAACCCATCCAAGTAAAATTAAGGTGACATTGTTGTAGAAGCAAGGCCGAACTTATAAGTAAGGTTCTTCTATAGACGCTAACACAAGGAACTTCTAGTGTTGGTCTTACCAAAAGTATTTTTTACATAACTCTGTGTGGACACTAAATGAAGTTTCGATGTAGTCGAGGCGATGGTCTTCAAGGGTAGATGGAGTGAGAATCATTCAAGGAAATCCGTGCTGTCAGTGCGGCTTAAAGATGAAGACCTGTGTAAAATAACAATATTTATTTAAAAAAAACACGTCCTTTAAAATGGTTCATTTATTCACCCATACCAGAAGGGCGAGGTTTTAGTCAGTTACCTGGTTTCATTCGTTTTCTATAATCTGGCAAAGGAAATCTCAACTGACGGTCATGTTTGCCTTTCTCAATCCTAAGTATTATTTTACAAGTGCCGTATAACGTTTGGCTTCATTCGCTTTCAATAGTCTGGTGGAACGAAACCTCAATTGGTGGTTATGTTTGATTTTCACTTTGTTTGGAATCATTTTACAAGGGTCGTATCACGTTAGCTTTCATTTGTTTTCAGTACCCAACGCAGTCTTGCACAATGATAAAACTACGAGCCGTCTCACATTCTCTCTCTGGACCCATTTGATATCGTATATGTGCATTTTCTCTCTTAGGAGTTGGGCTGGTGAATCTATTCACAATAAATATTTTTCTTAAATTGGATTTCAACAACTAATTCCATCTCTTCGATATTTGATTCCCCACTGCTCTCGTTCCAAAGGACCGGTCATTCCCAAATTTGAATTACTGCTAATTTTATACTGAGGTGTTATTGGATCAGAGAATGTTTTAAAGAAGGTTTACGACATTCGAATTTAAATATTTTTTTTTCAAATACAGGGTTTTTGGTACTTAATCGTCTTTAATGTTGGACAGGCTCTGGCTTTTGATTGGGATTTGCCTCTCAGATTTTTTTCACACTGTTTCGGGAAGTATAACAATCGGTCACTTTTTTTTAAATATATGTCTACCACCCTCTTTCATCAAAAATTATATATCGTTAAATCATTTCTCATCAAAATAACCTAATCTCTATGTTCACTTTATTCCAAAAATACATTTCGCCCACTTACACATTTATAATGAACAACTCTCTTCTTCCAAAAGTTAAATCGGTCGGATCTTCTCCTTTTCTGGTTAATAAGATATCTCTTAGTCTCTGACTTGATAGGTTTACAAACATTTTGTTTGAGTCTCTGTTGATAATGGCAACAGACAGAAAGAATTGCAAACTGCTTGAATCTTTTTACTTGATATTGGGATGCATTCTATTTCAAATTCAAATCTGGAGTAAATGATTAATGCAGACATTGGGTTCATAAAATATAGTGATTCAATTAAATTCAACAATTGAAACTACAAAACACCTCAGAATTTACACGTTACGATTAAACATGTAAACTTAGCAAATGTTGAAGTGTAATGGGGATTATCATTTTTGGGGGCAATTGGACCTTCCTTTTTTGAAAACACAATCACTGGTTAATATATACATTTTTGAGTGATCTTGTGCATATATATATATATATATATATATATATATATATATATATATATATATATATATATATATATATATATATATATATATATATATATATATAACTGACATATAGTGATACACACACTGACAAACACACATTCACACATATGACAGTTATTTCCCTTTGTGACCATAGAACCAATGATCCCACTGGTGAAAAAGTAAATATCACCAAGCACCATTAGGTCTATGTGTAAACTACTCTAAATCACTTAAACACGAGCATATATATATATAGATAGATAGATATGTGTGTGTGTGTGTGTGTGTAACTACTAGTATTCAGGAATCTTTATCTTTTTTACGAGTATAGCAAACCCCTTCTATCTATTTCTCTCTCTTACTCCCCCCTCTCTCTCTCTCAATATATACATATATATATATATATATTAGGCTTTCCCCCTTTCCTTTTACTGAATATTCTATACTTGTATGGGAGTCAGTAAATAATTCTACCCTAGTTCTAAAAATGGAGTTTCATGTTTCAATTGTGTTACCTTCTTTAACCAGGTTCAATATTAACGTGAAACTATTTTTAGAAGTAGGGTAGAATTATTTACAGACTCCCATACAAGTATAGAATATTTAGTATAAGGAAAAAGAAAAAAAGATAGGGTAGCAACGAATACCAAAATGACACTGCTCCTCCCCCCTTTTCCAAGCAGTAGTACTACCAAACACTATTTTAAGGCTATATCCACAAACGCAAATTTTGAAGGGAAAAATTGCCATTTCCCACACTTTAATAACGTATGCAATTAAGGTAAATAACACATTCTATCCAGAAACGAAATTTGCGTTTATCGAGAAATAAAATATAATTGTTCAAAATCGACAGCTGTAGAAACTACTAATAAACCTAATTAATATTTTAAATTAAATGCAAATATTTTCTTCAAAAGTAAATATTTGTTTTGTATTAAGATTTTTTAGTAATTAAATTACATACGATTATTCACAAATCATGTGAAATCGTTTCCTGGTAATTATTATTTAGCATTAGAATCCTTCTCAATATAATAAACATTTTTTACGTCAAATCTGCTCATGAGTTCTTCTGCAAACACTTGGAAGTTGTTCGTCATTTTCAAGCCTTAAAATGTTTCAAAATATAAAATACATTGCAAAACGGAGCATCAGTCAAATTTGAAATATTTTCTCTTTTCTTCTTCCTTGAAAGAAAAAAAAAAGTGTTGTTTTTCTAGGTATGCTCGCTCGCGTTAATAATAAGATACGTAGAAAATATTTTCTTAATCACTTGTTATATGAAGATAAAATAGATAAATATATTTGATGAATTGAAAAATATACTTCATTAAATAGGTTCACAATCAATTTTCAACCAGAAGTGGTTTCAAATTCTATCCATCTCTCTACCTGCCTCCCATCACGAAAACTATCCAAGTTAGACAAACCAGACATGCAGAACACTGCTGGAGAAGCAGGGACGAGCTCATAAGTGATATACTCCTATGGACCCCCACATATGGCCGGGCAAAAGCAGGACGACCAGCTCGAACATACATACAGCAGCAATGTGAGGATACGGAATGTAGCCCAGAAGACCTGCCAGAGGCGATGGACGATAGGGAAAAGTGGCGAGAGAGGGTAAGGGACATCCGTGCTGGCGGCATGACATGATGATGATGATGATACACGGTAGCCTGATTTGGTTATAGCTACATTCGGTTTAAAATAAAGGACCAGAACATGATTTAAAAGCAGATTATATAATTTAATCAATCACTGATTAAACATACATACATACATGTGTGTGTGTGCGCGCGCGCACATAATTATCATATTTACCAACCCCTCCGCTCGGGCAGGATATGACACAAGGTCAATTCTTTAAGCGAAGTTTAACAGATTTGAATTAAGAGTTTTTTTTCTCCTTGACTAGTTGCCTCACCAAGGCTGAAGAACCCAGACTGCCCTACAATTTACCCATAGCTGGAGGGAGAATAATTAGATTCATACCTTTCCCAAGGGTATTAGTACTATGTGAAATGCAATCGGTCTTGTCCAGGATTTGAACTCGTGTCGCCGTGTCCATTTCCAACGACGATAACCATTACACCACGGACACCTCCTCACATAATAATATGATTTAAATATACATATATAGAGAGATAGATGGATAAATAAAAACTAATCTGACTCAAGCGATTGAAACAACTTAAGATAGATAGATAGATGACTAGAAAGATATAAACTAATAAAATTTATATAAATTGAAATAGACATATAGATTGGTGTAAAGACAAATAAAACCTGACAAAAGAGATAATAACACGACAGGATGGATAGATAGATTGTCATTCAGTACCTCCTTACGAACAATTACTTCTTAGTTACATTGTTATTTTGTGCGCTATGTTTAGCTTTGTGTCACAACTTAACAAAACCTTGATTGATAAGTGGGTGGATAAAGTGATAGACCAAGTTGTTCTTGCTCATACTCTGGGAAAACTTTTCAATTTGGCCGAGCATGTTGTAAAGTTAAGTGGCAACAAAGAGTGACCACCAATCCCAAAGGTAAATAAAGATTTACTTTAGCCATTGAGCAATTTCACTGAATATATTTATATTAAACGAATATATATATATATATATATATAGAGAGAGAGAGATAGACAGACAGTCAGGCAGACAGACAGAGACATAGACAGAAAGAAAGCAAATGAGAGAAGGAAAAAAGGAGAGAACATGGCAAGATAGATAGATTGATAGATTGATAGAAAACCATGTGTTTTTAAGTTGACTAGGTCATAATATATTACATTATGGATACGCACGTACGTATGAATGGACTTTTAGTTTTCTGTTTATGAGCAGAAATAAATGAAATATTCATGACTCCAACGTTCTTTCTGCTCTTTATCTCAAATTTCTTCCCTGATAGTGGCAAGTGACCTTTTGTCTTTTCTCGGATAAATGCCAATATTGCTTTTACGTGGAAGAAAATAAAACAGTGAAGTACAATAAAAGAAAATAAGTTTGAAAAAAAAAAAAAAACAGAATAAAAAAAAATGAAATGAGTAGTCAGCGCTTCAAAACAAATTATATTTTGGCATTCTGTGATTCTTAATTTCTCATAGCCACACAAAGACAAGAACGCACATACATACCCATTCCCATGATATATATATATATATATATATATATATATATATATATATATATATATATATATTGTTCTGAAATTCAATATCAATTTCCTTAAGCCAATGTGCTATGAAGTTAGTGCAGATAATTTTATTGGATATATTGTAGTATTCGACTTGAATGGGATAATATATGATTATCAGTAATTTTCTATAAGTTATATATAGACACACACACACATTTGCTTCGTGAGAAAATGTGCCACCGTTCAAGATTCGTTGGGTAGATGTATTACAGTGTAACCCGGATATAAGAGAGTTGGCAGGTCCGAATAATGAGTATCTTATATCGGGGTTTGGTCTATTTTGTTGAGGTAACACAGGCTCTAATTTGGGACCATAGAAAATGTATCTTATATCCGGGTCTCTTATATCCGGGTAACACTGTACTATATACTTTTATATATTTTACACGTATGTATTTTTTATCAGGAGCAGGATGTGATACAATGCCAATTATTAAGTTGTATACAACTCATTTGAATTAAGAATCTTTTTCTTTGCCTCGACCTTTTTTCACATCAAGTTTCAAGGGCTTTACAATTTACTTCGGGAAAGAACATTTGGATTCATAACTTTCGTAAAGGAAAATCCTATGCGACATGCCAACTGCTTTTTCCAGGGTTTGAACTCACTTGCTAGATCCATTTCCTACGACAGGAAGCCTTACACCACGAGCGCCAAAGTTCTACTTTTCAAGGTCAAGGAAAGATTCGAAGCGGAAAGGCTCTCGGCTACGGCTGCTCCACCTACAGAAAGGCGATGGCGTCATTGATAAGCACTGTACAGCATTAGACTCTTGTGTCTAGTTCAAGCTATGAGCGGGCATACGTGCCAGAGTAAGCCCAAGTCCAGCAGTGGGCTCATCTAGTTCACATTGCTCTAAATGAGCTGATGACCAGCATACGTAACAGTAGGGGTCAAGCCTTGGCGTGATATCCCCGTCCCTACACCCCCGTTATAAAAAAGACCTTGTGTCACGTCCTGTCTGTTTGGAGGCAGAGACAAATATTGCCACAGTCTTCCAAGTAGGGTCAGTCTGCACGCTTGGGAAACAAGCATAGAGAAGGCTAATTCTTGATCTCGAACACCGACCGGCTGTGCGAAATATGCTACAAGATAAACATGCACCTTTACGCGTGTACACAGACACTCCCAAAAACCTGCATACATGTAAATGCACATACAAAAAAAAACAGTTATGCAAACACACACACACACACACACACACAAATATAGAATGGTCTGGTTATGACATTAAACCATATCTAATGATGAGGCTTTAGTTCAGTAATTCTGAAGAATCAAGAAATTCCTCTTCATTGACATAATTCCTAGACCCTTTTCCAAGTTTAAAACAAAATTTTATTGCATATCTTTCTTCCTCACGTCCAGATTGCGTTTTTGAAATTCACCAGCTGTGACAATCAGGCTTTAGTAGGGTGTATTCCAATTCCTGCAGTAGCTGTTCATTTGAACCTGAAATCATAAAAAATTGGTCAGTCATCTCAAAAATTGTATGCCAGTAACATACTGAATTCTCAAGAGTCTACGACAATTTTAAATGCCTGGAAACCTATTGAATGCACCCCATATCAATGTTTGTGGGCTATATTATTGTATCAATGGTAGTGGGAAGAATAGTAGTATAATTTCATCCATAGCTGTTATAATAAGAGAGCTTATATCTTTCCACAGGGTGTAAGTCCAAATATCAACGCTATTGGGCATCTAAAGTTTGCAAGTCCAGAACGATACTATGATTACTCCCCTCAGAGAGAGACACTGACACACACACACACACACACACACACACACACACACACACACACACACATATATATATATATATATATATATATATATATATATATACAATGAGATAGATAGATAGATAGATAGATAGATAGATGGATGAGACTAAGAAGGAAATTAATATAAGAAATTTCTGCGGATGGGGAGTGATACTAAAAAGATTTAGTAACATTCGGTGTTAAGACCAAACAGATTCTCGGCCTTTAGTAACTGGTATTATTGTAACACTTAAGAAAGTTCTACTTTTGTATGCTGACAAATATTTTTATTACTAATTTGTATGAAGAAATTTGAAAGGTTTTTCGTGAGTGGGGGTGGGCTGATTTTCTCTATGTGTGCGCACGCACTCGCGTATTCGAGTGGGTTTAAAGCTTATGAATCTACGACTTTTCCTAATCTACTATTGTAAAAAATAAATAAATAAATATAATCGGGCCATTTCCGATTCAATGTTCCGTTCATTTTCATTTGCTAAAGAATAAATAACAGAAAACATTATCAAGTGACAGAAAAAGGAAATAAAAGTTGAGTATTTTCTTGATTTTTTGGATATTTATTAATTATTTATGAATTATTAAGTCATATTTCTGTTTTAACATTAACTTCCAAAATATCTTTTTCATATCAGCAATCTTCATTTCTTTCTTTGAAAAATCTTCTCCCTGCATATATATATATATATATATATATATATATATATATATATATATATCACTTCCGTTTGTTTAATTTTCTATCTTCCATTTTTTTATCTTTATTTTTCCTTCTCTTCCATTTAATTGAAGCAGATTATAAAAAACATTATTGCTTACTCTCCCTCTCAACTTTCTTTACTTCTTTCTTTCTTTCTTTCTTTCTTTCTTTCGTCCTTTTGTTCTTTCTTTATTTTTTCTTTCCAATTATATTTGCTTTCCTTATCTTTGTCACCCGAAATTTGTACATTTTCTTCCCATTCTTTCTTAACAATCAATACGATATGATTCATTATTTTCTTGAAGAGATAGCAGAGCGTAAGATTTGGAAACATTCATGTTTTATTCTATTCACTTTTTAGATCATTACCGACAGGAATCTATTCGTTTGATCTTGTACTTACGTCACCAATCTTTATTTTCTTTTAGTTTTTAATAAGGACGTGTAAAAATGAAATGTAAAGAAATAGTCCTAAATGCATCTATGTAAGATTGATTCGTTGTGACTTTTATAAATGTTAAATCTTCCGGCGTTTTCAACAATTGAACATTACTCTAAAACATTGGAATTGGTAGAAAGGGCTGTCGCCCAAAGAACCAAACATGAATTAAAGTGGTTGGTATAATGAAACTTACTGGCCATTGTTCGCAGCAACACTGTTAATATCTTAGAGAAACGAAGAGCGATGGGAAAAGGTATTTTTCGTAAATATATATAAAATAATTTAAAAAGTAATAAAAACAAACAACTTATAAAAATCCGTATCTTGACAACATGAAACCGTTTTCCAATCACGATCTAAGACAAATTTTTAAAAATCTATTCAAATATTTTCTTTTTTTTCTTTCTTGTTCTTCTTTTTTGGCATTGAAATGCAATCTATTCATTTCATAACGACTAAAACAAGTATTTTATGAAAAAAAAACTTACGAGTGTTGTAATAAAACAAAAAATACATAATTCCCTTTGGTAATTGTAGATATTCATTTAAACTAATAGAATTAGATATATGCCTATCATACTACCCCAGATGTTTACGAATGTATGCATCATTTACATGTATAGAACACAGAAAACACCCACTTTATATATATATATATATATATATATATATATATATATATATATATGTGTGTGTGTGTGTGTGTGTGTGTGTGTGTGTGTTTGTTTGTTTGTTGCATTCGGTAAGATTCCAGCCTTTTTTTTTGTTCAGGCATTTAAAATTGATGTAGACATTTGAGAATTTAGTAAGTTATTGCTACGTATCTTATGAAATGACTGACCTGTTTTTATGATACCAGGTTCAAATGAACAGCTACAACAGGAATTGGAATACACCCTACTAAAGTCTGATTATCACAGCTGGTGAATTTCAAAAATGCAATCTGGACGTAGGGACACTTTAGGAGAACGATATGCAATAAAATTATGTTTTAAACTTGGAAAAAATGCCACAGAAACGTATGGAATGCTTCAGACTGCTTTTCGACCATCTTGCATGAATCGAGCATCAGTTTTTGAGTAGCATAAGAGATTCAAGGAAGGCAGGGAGTCTGTGATGAATGATGAGAGGTGTGGAAGGAGTAAGGAAGTCAATACACCAGAGTTGATTGGGCAAAGGGTTAGGGTTAGTATATTGAGGTTTTAAGGGAGTTCAGGAAGAGATTCCTAGGGAAGAGGCCACTCTTCAAATCGGCTCAGTGGCATTTCCAGTAGGACAATGCACCAGTCCACAACTCCATCCTTGTTACCGACTATTTGACCAAGATAGGCATGAAGACAGTTCCCCACCCTCCCTATAGTCCAGACCTTGCTCCCTGTGACTTTGGGTTATCCCTAAGCTCAGAGGCTGTCGTTATTAGACAATTTAGATGAATGAGGCTATGACGAAGGTCATTGATACACTCACATAAGAGGACTTTCATGGGGCCTTCCAGAAGTTGTTGGGACGGTACAAGTGCATTTCAGCCGGAGGAGATTGTTTCAAAGGGGAGTAGAATTTCTTGTGTGTAATATCAATAAAAGTGTCCATACGAAAAAAGTCTGGAAATTTATTTTATGATCCTCGTATATAGTCATCCCTAGAGAGTGTCCTTGTATCCCAAATCTTTTGTGTCACTATACTTGACAGATGCATCATGCTGCGATCGAAACTTGAGTGACTTTACGTCAGACAGACGTCTCTCCCCAGAGCCATCGTCATTCACATGGTAATTGAAGGGATTTTTTACATATACCATTTTACATATAAATTATTGGCTACCTGGAAGCTCAATTTTTAAGAAGTGCTTATGTATTACAACCTATGTGGTAAACAGAAAATAATCCACATTAGAGTGCTCAACCTCTGGTGGGGGAGTATCTAATCTGAGAATTTCATAGGCGAGAAATGGATTGTCACCAAGCGTTTTCATTATGTATATTTTATTGAACTATATATATATATATATATATATATATATATATATATATATATATAATTTACAAGATACATCAGTTAGTAACTTTTGCCTTGAGGTTGGTTTAGTTTGAAAAACAAAACGTTTTCCACGAGCAAAATATTCAACTATGAATAAACATATCATCTTAATACCTTTTTCTTCATAATTTTATAGTCACTTATAAACCCAATACTGTGTGTACGCATGCGTGCGCACACATACATACACACACACAAACACACAAACACACATATATATAAATATATAAATATATATTGAGAGAGAGAGAGAGAAAGAAACAGCGAGAGAGTGTAAGGGTAATTGTCGTTGGAAATAAACCTCAGTGACACATATTCTAATCACGGAGAGATTTTGCGTTTCATTTCACGCTATTGCCCGTGTGAACGTCTTACATTCCTCTCTTATTAGGCAGACTACGGGTGAATAAGAGTAGAATAGAGACTTTAGACATTGTAAACCAAATTAGTGTATTATTTGTCTAATCAACGCCTATAACAATTACGCTATAGGTTATAGGCGTTGGTTCACTAAGCTTCTAAGTAGACAGTTATCTGGAGGTTGCAGGTTCAATCCTGACTGCAGGCGAGTAACAATGCAGGAAGACTTAACACTTTTACCCGGTTATGGCTTACGGAGTCAGAAGAGTCGACCCACGTGGATTCAATAAAGGACGTAGTTTGAAGTTTCGTGAAGCTTCCCGAGTTCGACAAACACCTGAAGAAGGCCGGAGGACATATCAGCCGAAACATTTTGGAAATAACAATAAAGATGAAGACAATAGTCCTTAAACCCTTAATGATGAAAATCAAATTAGTGGAGTACGAAACTTAAAATGCAAATGATTTCTCCTCTGCCATAAACATGTTTGTTATTACATCCTTTTCTTGGCAGAGGGATTGAGTAAAACATATTTACCCAACCCCTCCGCTCGGACAGGATATGAAACAAGGTCAGTTTTTAAGCAGAGTTTAACAGGTTTGAATTCAGGTTTCTTTTCTCCTAGGCTAGTTGCCTCACCAAAGCTGAAGAACATAGTCTGCCCTACTATTTACCCAGGGACTATATATATATATATATATTGCAAAGACTATCAATCGATATACATTGATAATATGGTATTAGAAAAGGGGGCCTTTAATTTTATATTTGACTTTGTTAATTATATTTACCCAACCCCTCCGATCGGGCAGGATATGACACAAGGTCAATGATTTTAAGCGGAGTTTAACAGGTTTGAATTCAGAGTTTTCCTTCTCCTAGACTAGTTGGCAGAAGAATCCAGTCTGTCCCACTATTTACCCATAGCTGGAGGGAGAATAATTGGATTCATACCTTTCCTAAGGGTATTAGTGCTATGTGAAATGCAATCAGTCCCGTCCAGGATTTGAACTCGTGTCGCTGTATCTATTTCCCTACGACGATAACCTCCTATTAAATTTTGTTAATGCTACTTTTCTTTTCGATAAACGTAAACATATTCTATCACAAAAAAATTAAATTCTTGGTTACGAGTTCAACAAAAATATGGTATTTTAATCTAGCACAACTTCAGGATCCTAAAAAAGTTATTCCTTATCTTTGCCAAATAAAATGTGTTAAGTGAATACTTGAAGCTGATCCCACTCCTGATTTCGCTGAAAAAAATAATAAAATAAAATAAAATACAAGATGAATGAATAAATGAATAAAAAAAAGCTAGGCTTCCGAATGAAAACCTTGTAACATAAACCTGGTTATTGCAGAAACATATGAAAAAAGAGTTCGATCATTGATTCTGAACAAGACTTCCGGCTTTTTCGTCATAAGTCCTTCTTCTTCTTCTTCTTATTATTATTATCATTATTATTATTATTATTATTATTATTATTATTTGAGCAATAGTGAACAAGACCCGGCAGCAGCAACTCACAAAGCAGCAGCTTTACGGCCACCTAACTCCCATCACGACAACTATCCAAGTTAGACGAGCCAATTATGCAGGACACTGCTGGAGAAGTGAAGACGAACTCAAAAGCGACATACTTCAGTGGGTCCCTTCTCATGGACGAGCAAAGGTAGGACGACAACCTAGAACCTGTATGCCCGTGGTGTAATGGTTATCGTCCAAGGAAATGGACACGACGACACGAGTTCAAATCCTGGACGAGACTGATTGCCTTTTACATAGCACTAATACCCTTGGGAAAGGTATGAATCCAATTATTCTCTCCCTCCAGCTATGGGTAAATAGTAGGACAGACTAGGTTCTTCAGCCTTGGTGAGGCAACTAGTCTAGGAGAAGGAATACTCTGAATTTCAACCTGTTAAACTCCACTTAAAAATTGACCTTGGGTCATATCCTGTCCGACCGGAGGGGTTGGTAAATAGGGCATACAACAGCTCTGTGCTGATACCGGATGTAGCCTGGAACATCTACCGGGAGCGATGGACGATTGACACAGGTGGCGCGAAAGGGTCAGCGAGATCCATGGTGGCAGCGTGACATAATGTTGATTATTTTTGTTGATGTTACAGTCGTCGTTGTTGTTGTTATTATTAGTAGTAGTTGTTTTTGTTTGCTTGTTTATTCGTTTGTTTGTTATGCTTTCTTGATATTTTTCCTTTTTGTTTACTTCTAATTTCAACCTAAAATTAACAAAAGTTAAAGAATATGTCCTAATGTCTAACAAAATCACTCATGTAATATAATTAGGGAATCCGATTAATTGTTTTAAAAGTAAGTTATTTCCTAGCTAGACTTAAAGGTTCTATAAGTCTAGGTCGGGGGGTACCCGTGGTGTAATGGTTATCGTCGTAGGAATTGGACACGGCGACACGAGTTCAAATCCTGGACGAGACTGATTGCATTTCACATAGCACTAATACCCTTGGGAAACGTATGAATCCAATTATTCCCCCTCCAGCTATGGGTAAATAGTAGGGCAGACTAGGTTCTTCAGCCTTGGTGAGGCAACTAGTCTAGAAGGACAACTTTGAATTCAAACCTGTTAAACTCCGCTTTAAAAACTGACCTTGTGTCATATCCTGCCCGAGCGGAGTGGTTGGGTAAATATGATAAGTCTAGGTCGGAATAGCAGCAGACACCTAAATTAAAAATAGAAATGCATCCGCAACAAATCGCATTTGATTGGCTGAAGGAAGGTCAATCGGAAGAGACATGTTGATGGATACGGAATAGAAAAGAGGAAAGGGAGAGTTGGAGACTAGATGTGGAGACGTGAAAACGTTTACCGTGAAAAGACACTTGCGAAAACTACAGGAAAAGTGGGCATCAGGACTGTGTCTCTCTTTCTGGTTCCTCGCCGGTTTATTTCTATCTGTTTATCGAAAACGGCCAACTTATATTTTCATACTGATTCTCTTTTGTCGACGATCACCAGGAATATATGGTGGAAAATAAACTTTTTATCAAATAAACAAAATATAAATAGGCGATGTTTGGTGCGCACGTACCTTTTGTTACGGCAAGGTTACGACGGGATCTTACTGAAACTTAAAGCGTTATGCTACACTTAGAGACACGTTAGAACAGTGGTTGTACATTTGCCTATGTAGAACTGTAGCACTACAAGTGTCTACTGATAATCGTGGGAATGCAAGTATCTATTTAATGTCGTAATATTACAAACGTCTATATGAGATCCGTACCGTTACACTCATATATTAGGTGCAATGGAACACGCCCATTGGTTAGTGGTAGAGTGTTCGCCAATGGCCCGGGAGACTGGGGTTCAGTTTCAGGTCGAGTCATACCAAAGACTCAAATAGTGGTACTTGATACCTCCTTGCTTAACACTCAGCATTATAAGGTACTTAACAAGGTTAATGTGGAGCAATCCAGGGAAAGGAGTAGCACCATCCCCGGCACAATCAGTGCAGTAGCTATTGAAAAATGAGCTTTCAGAAGATCTCGAATACGATCAACAACTTTACTTATTTACTTACTACTACTACAATTATTAAAAATAAAAATAATGATAATTATATATATATATATATATATATATCTTTAAGAAAAAAAAACAAAGACCGGTTAATTCATGATTATGAATCTATTTCGGTCCCGTATTTTCAGTTTCTGGTGTGAACCAAAAAACATGAAGAAAAAAATTAATACAGGACTTCTTCAGACCCAATGGATAATTAATTAAATTCAAATTACATGTCAATATATATATATATATATATATAGAGAGAGAGAGAGAGAGGGGGAGAGAGTCCCAGTTGTGTAGTGCTTTCGAATTCCAATCTTACTATTAGGTTCACTTTCGGATCATTCCCCCGAAGAATGGTAATGATAAGTAAATAATAATTCATATTTACCTATGTGCATATCTACTTATACTTATTAACTTATGTAGATTTAATTATACTTATTGACTTTTACTAAGCGCAGTCTTCGGGAGGTGCAGAATATGCCGACTACATCGCTGCAGATTAGTAAGCATCTCACAACGAATGTGTTTCATATGACACCAAACCATCTGATGGTGAGGAACCAGTTCTGAAGCTTTGAGGAATTATTATTATTATTAAGTTCCTCTTTACCACAATAATCCATGCAGGGATCTTATCAATCGGTCATACAAAGCCATTTAATTTTGTACTATATTTGAAGCCATTTAACTGTGTGCAAACAAATAAAAATGCTGAATACAGTTATTAGTGCGCAAATAACCGTCCTTGAAATAATTTAAATGTGTGCAAAAAAATAAGATCT
>OY757928.1:38473025-38483025 GCA_963585895.1 Sepioteuthis lessoniana | reverse complement strand
GGATATGACACAAGGTCAATGTTTAAGTGGAGTTTAACAGGTTTCAATTCAGAGTTTTCCTTCTCCTAGACTAGTTGCCTCACCAAAGCTGAAGAACCAAGTCTGCCCTACTATTTACCCGTAGCTGGAGGGAGAATAATTGGATTAATACCTTTCCCAAGTGTATTAGTGCTATGTGAAAAGCAATCAGTCTCGTCCAGGATTTTAACTCGTGTCGCCGTTTCCATTTCCTACGACGATAACCATTACACCACGTGCACCTCCAAAAAGCAAAAGCATTGACAGCCATCGCAAGACTATTTGTCATATGAAACTGAGCTATGAGTGATAAAATAAAAAACAGTTTCTTCCAAGCAGCGGTTGTGTCGATACTGATATATAGTTGCAATACATGGACGATAACTAAACGTATTGAGAAAAAGCTTGACAGCAACTATACTAGAACGCTGCGAGCAGTACTAAACAAGTCCTGAAGGCAGCAGCCCACAAAGCAGCGGTTGTGTGGCCACCTGCCACCCATCACGAAAACTATCAAAATTACACGAACGATACATGCAGGGCAGTGCTAGAGAAGTAGGGATGAGTTTATGTGATGTTCTTATATATATATATATATATATATATATATATATATATATATATATATATATATATATATATATATACGTGTGTGTGTGTGTGTGTGTGTGTGTGTGTGTGTGTGTGCTGAGACAGAAAAGTAGGTTATGTAAAGAGGTAAATACATTGATAGATATAAAACCCAGTCTGATACACAGACACACACGCATACATACGTGTGTGTGTTTGTGTGTGTGTGTGTGTGTGTGTGTGTGTGTGTGCAGAGAGCGAGAGAGAGAGAGAGAGAGAGAGAGAGAGAGAGAGAGAAATGACCAATAGATTATCCAGTATAAGATATGGAACAAAATCCATGTTCCTGGTGACATAGCTGGATACGAACATATGTATGTATACTCATTGAAAACTAAGAAATAATACAAACTTCGATGAATAAAAAGCATATAATACGATATTGAGTAAAAATGCATTCTCTCTTTTGATCAGTAAACATTATATTATTCAATCAAAAGTAAGTTATCAAGGAAAAAACACAGTATAAAAAAAAATGAGATAATCAAAAACTAAAAATATATCTAATCATTTGAATCTTGTAGATAAAATTTATATAAAATTTGGTATGTTACACAGGATCGTTTCTTTATTACCACGAAAATAATTGTTAATAATATATATTTTTTTTAAAATTACGTGGATCTGTGCTCCCGATATTGTAACAGATTGCACTTGGTAAAAAACCTGATACACATATCAGTCAGCAGATATATATGAAACAAACACTGTTTACATGTGTGAAATAGCTTGTTTTTTATATATATTTATCTATGGGCGTGTGTGTGTGTGTGTGTGTGTGTGTGTGTGTGTGTGTGTGTGTGTGTGTGACAGAGAAAGAGAGAGAGGGAGAGAGAGAGAGGGGAGGACCACCCGCTTTTCCAATAACATATTCCCTTTTTAATGATAAAAATCACGCTGCTTATATTATCAAAAAAAAACCCCAACAAAACAAAACAAAAATTCAAACCAATAACTTTCGTAGTTCTTGTGAAAAACAAAATACGATTGTTTATGTCTAGATAGTCAATACTGACAAAGATTAGAGTGTAGTAACTCTGCCATCAGCCCAACATCAAACACAGAAATAAATATTAGAATAATCGATATCGCAAGATGCTCTTGTGAGGTGATCTCGTTGAGTCGTAAGTCCTTCTTAATATTGTTTCGTAATAAAATGGGGACTGAATAATTCTCAATATAAACAAGAAGGAGGACTATGTTTTCGTAATATTCATTGAAAGTTCTTTTAATGAATGATGAATATTATATTCATTTCCAGGCATGGTGAGGCCGATAACCTTTCAGGAAAGATGCTACGAAATTTATTTTTGTAAATGACAAAGCACGAATCACGAATCGTGCGTCTCCTCCCCTCATACATACTATAAATTGATTTCCTGTGAGATCTAACTCGTAAGGAAGTCAGATAAGTCTATAAATTTAAAGAAAAGTTGTATCCCTTTCAAATTATGGTGTGAACGCAGATGACAAAAGCGAGATGATAAACTCTGCTTTAATATTCAAGTACTTCCAAATTGATGTATCAGGGTGTTCGGAAAGTAATTACGTTTTAAATGAGAGTATATAAAGGCAGATGTAAGTTAAAATTATTGAAATATTATCTAGATTATTGTCTTTGTAAGACCAACAAACTTCCAGCAACTTGGATATTATTTAAATCGAATAAGTAAACCTAAGTGTGCGAGGAGCAACGAGAGACGACGGGAGGTGTACGAGTAGGAAGAGGCAAAAGAATATTAAGAGCAATATTGAACAAGTCCTGGCAGCAACACCCCACAAGGCGCCAATTATACGGTTACCTACCATCATTCACGAAAACTATACAAGCTAGACGAACCAGACATGCCGGACACTGCTGGAGAAGCAATGACGAGATCGTAAGTGATGAACTCCTGTGGACCCCCGCATATGGCCAATCAGAAGCAGGACGACCAGCTCGAACATACATACAGCAGCTATGTGATGATACGGGATGTAACCCTGAGGACCTGCCAGAGGCAATGAATGATAGGGAGACGTGGGGAGAGAGAGGGTCAGGGATATCCGTGCTAGCCGCCCGACATGATGATGATGATGAAGTAAACCTATCAAATCATGTTGGGAAATCAAAAAACAAGCAAAAGGACAAACATTGAGCGATGATGTTAGAGGGTAATCTTCACTAGTGACATAGATTTTTATCTAATTGAGGAAAAGGACAATGTTAGAAAAGCAAGATTTTTCAAAACAGCAAGATAAAATAAATTAAAATGAATAAATAAACTAATTGAAGATGCTAGAAATGATGTAGAGAAGTGTTTAACTGCTTTTCTGTAGACTTTCTTCTCTTTCTTTTTTTTTCATATTATTATCATTATTATTAACTCTATTACCTAGTTTTTCTTAATCTAATAAAACTTTCCAGACTTATCTTCTATGAAAAAATAAATTAAAATAAAACATGAAAGAATAAATTTGAAAAAAGAAAAAAGAAAAAAAAATTCAATCATCAACATTACTGTATTCTTATTTTTTTTCCCTTATTTTTTCCTCTTGAAAAGTTCAGCTTCATTATTTATTTATTTTTTTATGTTTTTGTTATCATTTTGTCATTTTTCAAAAGCATTATGCTTCTATTTGCTTTTTTCTTTTTATATTGGTGTATTCTTAATTTTATTTCATTTCTTTATTCCGTCATTATCTTTCTCATCAATTCCTTTTACGCATCAATGTGTTGTTTTCGACGCTAAATACGACACAACGTTATACTAAGAAGTTCTTACCGAACTCACCACACACGTAAATTGGTCCACAGAAAAAACAAAAACATAATAATCATTATCATTATAATCATTATCAACCTAATTGGTTTGGTTTACTTTCTCTGTTCAATGGCATATCAACTTTCGAGGGTTGTTTAATCTTAAATCCATCCTTGTAGAAGAATAGCTATGGTAGAGGGTTCATATCTTTCTCATGGGTATTAGTCCAAAAGTGAATGGAATAGCGTCACGGAAGTTAGGACTCGCTTACCATAATGTCACAGTCAAGCACGCTAGACACTACGCCCCTGGGGTTACCGCTCAATCTAATTTTCAAGCAGTTTTTCAGGTGACCCATCATCGAAAGTAAGTGATCATTTTGTATAAAAGAACGTGGTGTAATGGTTATCGTCGTAGGAAATGGATACGACGACACGAGTTCTAATCCTGAACGAGACTGATTGCATTTCAGATAGCACTAATACCCTTAGGAAAGGTGTGAATTCAATTATTCCCCCTCCAGCTATGGGTAAATAGTAGGACAGACTGGGTTCTTTAGCCTTGGTGAGGCAACTAGTCTAGGAGAAGGAATATTCAAACCTGTTGAACTCCACTTAAAAAACTGACCTTGTGTCATATCCTGCCCGAGCGGAGGGGTTGGTAAATATGTAAAAGGGCAGAGGAAAATATCGGAACATTAGGGTGTGGGACTGATATATATTCATCAGAAAGCACTATTTTCTCGTGGGTGAATTATTTTGTGTCCCTTTAAATCTTTATTTCCTCTTTTAACCTTCGTCTATATCGTAACACAGAAAGACATTATAAAAGTTGCGAAGGGTATAAAAATGTAAACAAACGGACGCTGCTGCTGCTGTTGCTACATAATACCTTATAATTCCCTTAGCCAACATAGTCCGCTTGTTAGCTGAGCGGACTGATACTTAGTCCAACGCAAAGTTGGACGGGTTTCGATCCCGGTTTCAAGCATCCTACGTGTAAAGCCAGACTGAAGAGTTCTGATAGAACGAAACATGATGACAATATATATATATATATATATATATATATCATCGTTCATACAGACACCACATATTCCTTTTACTCTCTGTCATCTGTCCCTATCACTCATCTCACTTTGTACGTCCTCTTGACTGGATACTGTGTCCACACAGAGGTGATTGATTTGCTGGTTATTTAATGTCAAATCCATTTATATACAAATAAAAGTTTGATTTCAAACAATTCTGTTCAGCATAAGTACAGTTTTTTATTTACACACTGTTAAATGTCAGGTGAGTTCTACTTCAAACAATTCAGTTTAGCATTAGTAAGCAGTTTAGTTCTTTTTGACTCTTAAATAGAACCCTATCAGGGGCTACCATTCCGAGCAAGAGTGGACTTGGGAACAATGATAATAAAGGGGAGTCTAGCCGACCGGGCCATTATATATTTGCTACTGATGTGTCTTTGTGTGTGATTGCCACGAGAACGTTTCTTATGATTTTCGTACTTACTTCCCTCAATAGTGCCGACCATGAATTGTTCGTTCTACTTAGACTGCCCGCCGCATTCTTGCGTACTTTCCCTAACTAGTTTTGTCTTTGACTTTCGTTAGAGTCCCTGAGGTGCAATCATGCAGTAGTACTGACGCAGCTACATCATGGAAGAATTCTATTTTATTTCATTGGAAAAATTCGAACGTTAACTTATAAGTAACAGTCCATGATTTATCTATACACATGTCATCGCATTCAGTCAATAAGATATTGATACTAAGATATACGAACTTGTCTACTAACGCTAGAGGCTTGCAAGTTAATGGGGAGATGGCTCCCCTTTGAACAAAACACATACACGATGCTTTATCTGAATTTACGTAGAGACCAATGCCTATTAAGGCTTGCTCCACATTATGCACCAGAGATTTGGCTTGGGTTGGTGTATTTGCAAAACGTGCCATACATATAATATGCTATTATTTTTTATATCACCCATCTTTGTTTCTCTATGCATTCATTCCAGTTTTATTATCTGCACTTTTTAAAAAAAATTCTTCACTTTATTTTGAATATCTCATTGCTAGTTTTAGATTACTTTGATAGTGCCTTTCTTGCTTTTATAAACCTCCAAAGTTTTTTTCATATTTGTTCTTTTTCCTTCCTTTCTTTTTCTTTTCAGTTATCCCTCTCTTCGTTTTTTCGTCAAACTTTATTGAACAATCATTTTTTCTTCATTCCTGGTATTATATCTAACTCTGTTTTAGTCTGCCAGTTTGCCTGACTCTCTTTTTGCGTTTATTGTTTGTTTGTTAGTTTGTTTGTTTATTTGTTTGTTTGTCAGTTTGTTTGTTTGTTTCTTTCTTTCTTTCAACTATATCTTTATCAATCTCTTTATATTTTACAATTATTTCTCGGGGAATATTGATTTCGTTGTCTTCCTAATCGTTTTCTTTCTTTCTTTCTTTCTTTCTTTCTTTCTTTCTATTAATATTTATTTTCCTTTCTTGCAGCCTTTCATTTTTTTCCCGTTTTCTCCTTAGAATTCTAAGTTTAATAAATCTTTTACTTCTTTGTATCATTCATTTTTATCAATTTACTTTTTTTATTTTCTTATTTTAATTCAGTTTTTCATTTTCTTTCTTTCTTTCTTTCTTTCTTTCTTTCTTCATGATTAGCATAATCTCTACTGTTCATTTTCTTTCTTCATTTCTCTCTTTTTCTATTTATTACATTTTTTTTCTTGTATTTTATTTCTCCGGAGTTTTTATATAATTACTTCATTCCTTTTTTTCATTTATTGTTAATTATTTCCATCGTATCTATCATTTAATTTCTTTCTTTCTTTCTTTCTTTCTTTCTTTCTTTCTTTCTTTCTTTCTTTTCGATCTATATAATTTCGTATTTTATTTCCTTTAGTTTTCCTTCGTTACTTATATATTCTATTTCTTTATTTCTGTCATTCTGTCATTTTGTCTTTCTTTCTTTCTTTCTTTCTTTCTTTCTTTCTGTTTGTATGTATGTATGTATGTATGTATGCATATATGTATGTGTGTATGTATGTATTTATTAATTAATTATTTCTATTGCTCTTTATTTTCCTTGCCAACACTTGCGAATTTAATAAATGTTTTCATAATTTCTATCATCCATTATTATTAAATTTCTCATGAATGTTCTCATGTAAATTTAACTTTTTCTTTCTTTCTTTCTTTCTTTCTTTCTTTCTTTCTTTCTTTCTTTCATTCTTTGCAATATAATCTGTCATTTTCTTCTTTTCTTCATTTATTCTTAACTCTTAGTTTCTTTCTTTGGTTGGTTGGTTTGTTAGATTTAATGGCATATCAACCTTTGTCGGTTATTTAACGCCAAATCCATTTTTATGTAAATAAACAGTTCTATTTCAAACAATTCAGTTTAGCATGAGTACACAGTTTAATTGTTAAAAACATTTCTATCTCAAACTATTCAGTTTATTCAAGCAGTTATGTATAACAATTCAGTTTATTGTAAGTACAGTTTCAATGTCAAAAATAGTTTCTTTCTTTGTTTCTGTCTTTTCTTTTTGTTTATTTCTATTTTTCTTTATGATCTGCATAATTTCTGATCTTTTTATTAATTCTTAAATCTTTCTTTCTTCTTTCTTTCTTTCTTTCTTTCTTTCTTTTCTATTCATCTCCCTATCTCTTTGACTTGACCTTTTTTCATTTTTACTCTCCGTCTTTCTAAACTCGTCATATTTCTAGGTTCTTAAATTTGAAACTCCTCACGTGAAGCTTTTTGATTCAACTACACATGTCCTTTCAAATATTCAGCTACACAGGGTCTTAGTTCCTACATACAGTTTTATCATATATTCGACTCAAAATTGTTGATATCTTTCTTTGTTTTCTTATTTTACTGTCGTTTTGAAGCATTTTTTCTCTGCGTTATATTTCTATTTCATTCTTCTTTCATCATTCATATTAAATTTTACCTTTTCTCCATAATAGTCATTCTCTGTTCTTATCAATTTATTCTATCCAACTCAACAATAATCCATTTATTTTTCACTTGCTTCTTATTTTGTTTCTCTGATCATTTTTGTCTTAACTTACTTGTCATTGAATTAACAGCAGATCGTGGTGTGTGTGTAGCGGGTGAGGGAAACGAATGCATCAAAACTTGTTCTTTATGTGCAAAAAAGCCCCCAAAACAACAAAATAAAACAAAAAGAAAACATTTTTCCTATCTCTTTAACGTCATAAAACGAAGTACCATTTATGTTCTTGTCTTACCGTGTAGATTTCTCTTCGTTCTTTAACGATAGATTGCATTTCGCTTTTCCTTTTTTTCTTGATGTTAAATTGCTTGGGTTATCACTATTGGTTTGCTTTACATTTTTATTATCATGTTAACAACTGCTAAAAAGTTTCTTTAAAAAATGACACTTTTGTAAGAATTTTGAGCTGTTTAGTACATGTGTTGGGATAACAATATCGATCAAGTTGTCCACCCCCACAGAGAGAGAGAGAGAGAGGGAGAGAGAGAGAGAGAGAGAGAGAGAGAGAAACACATCAAGAATTGAGCATTCCCACTCGCCGAAAACATACCTGCAAAAAGAAATACTTTAAAAAAATCCTTCACTAACGCTGAAAATGACGATTGCTATGGGGTAGGATATCCGATTTACGTAGAATCACACCCCAGCTTTAAGTATCTCAAGTGTCTAGCTACAACAAAACAGTTTGTCTGTGGATGACCATATATCTATCTATACATATGTGTATCTATCTATCTATCTGTATATATATATATATATATATATATATAGGGCTTCGTTGTGCAATGGTTACCCTATGGGAAATAGATAATGTGACCCAAATTTAAATCCTGAATGAGACTGTTTACATTACACATAGCGCTAATACTATTGGAAAAGGTATGAATCTAATAATTCTCTCTCAAGTGAGGAGTAAAATGTTTAGCAAATTGGCCCCTTAAATTTGGTCTGGAAACCACTCTAAGCGAAGGAAAACTCTGAATTTAAGCCTATAAATCTCCGCTTCAAATCGACCTTATGTCACATCCTTTTTTTCGGAAGTATATATATATATATATATATATATATATATATATATATATATATATATATATATATATATATATATATATATATATATAAGTGTGTGTGTGTGTGTGCGTGTGTGTGTGTGTGTTGTTCTGCTCTATGTAAATCAATGCTTCTAAAAATTATTTTACCGTCTCTTCATATTTCTTTCTCTCTCTTTCTCTCTTTTTTTCTCAATCTATTTATCTATCTAACTATCTCAGACAGGCAGGCAGACAGACAGACAGAAATATGAAGAGATAATGAAAATTAATTTTTAAAAGGATAGGTTGAGATTGATACGAACAAATTAATTGAAATTTGGATTCATACATAGACTTAAATGGGCAAATTTCGATTTTTGAAATTAATTATTTTACGTATAAGCCTTATTTGATTCGAATTTTGTCTATTATCTAAAACATGTGGTCATTTGGTGACCATCTTTGAAGAAATCATCTCCAGGTCACAAACAAGATGAGAAAGGGGTAATTTTTATCTCTGTCGAAAAAAACGAAGTAACAATCTGCGAAGCGTTTCCACAAACTCAAACACCCACTCCAACCGAATATGATTTGTTTTTTCTCAAATAAGAACATTTCAGCCATGATCAGATGGTGAACTAAGAAAACAACCGTTGGGCTGCTCTCTCTCTCTCTCTCTCTCTCTCTCTATCTTTATCTCTCTCTCTCTCTCTCTCTCTCTCTCTCTCTCTCCCTCTCTCTCTCCTGAAGATATATGGATATCATGGTCTTTGGGTTGGGCACTAGAGATGGTGCCTCATTCCATCTTCCAACACATCACCATACTCAAAAGGGACGGCTAAATCAAGTGCTTGGTGGATGTAGTATTCCCTGAATCAAGAGAATGGCTGCTCAAAGAGCTTAGGTCAGCATCAACATTTTGCAACACGCCATAAAAACTTAAATCATTCTTGGCAGTGAGAAAAATTGTACGACCATATCACCTTGAACATCTGAACGCCTAACTCATTCGATTCCAATCCTCTTGATTATAATGAGGGAGAGTAATTTTGCGAGAAAAAGTCTATGCAACACCAAAGACAAACAGAAATCATGGATAACGGCTGTATCTTACTATTTAATGAAATAAACCGTCGGAAATGCTGGCAGAAGATTATTTTTGATGACCAGAAGCTAAAGCTAAAGCACATGGTCTTTCTATTGTATATTTAGTATTTCAAGATATTTTCCAGTAATTTTGGTAAATATATCTGATAAAGTGAGATGTCAGTGCTATTTTAATTTTTACGTAATTCATACGACAATTAATTTAACAAATCGTGTATATAGCCCAATTAATATGTACACACATAGATAGATAGATAGATAACAAAATAACACAGTGGCAAATAAGTTAATGAATGAAAACGGACTATG
Source organism: Sepioteuthis lessoniana (assembly GCA_963585895.1). Classification (NCBI taxonomy): domain Eukaryota; kingdom Metazoa; phylum Mollusca; class Cephalopoda; order Myopsida; family Loliginidae; genus Sepioteuthis; species Sepioteuthis lessoniana. The sequence goes on along the minus strand of OY757928.1, from coordinate 38,473,145 downwards.
ATATATATGAACACATTCATTGATAGATAAACAAATTATGATTACTATGTGAATACATAAGAAGTAACTGAGACCTTTTATAAACATATATATATATATATATATATATATATATATATA
>OY757928.1:38430525-38470525 GCA_963585895.1 Sepioteuthis lessoniana | reverse complement strand
TTTCTTTGAAATATAACACCTACCGTTAAATGAAACATTTCGAATTCGTGTATGTACACACTCACACATATCCCCACGCTCTCTCTCACTCTCTCTCTCTATTTCTCTCTCTCTCTCTCTCTCTCTCTCTCACACACACACACACACACACACACACACATATATATATATATATATATATATAAATATATATATATATATATATATATATATATATATATATACGTATATAAAGTGTGAATCTAGATGTATCGATGCATCGTCATTATATTAAGCGTAGTGAGATACACGTAAAAGATAAGTAGAAATATGTTCCACGAAAAATTTTTTTTTCAAGAATGCTCATCCAAAATTGTTTATCTCGAACAGAAAATTATTCTTTATTTACAATAGATTCAAATATATATATATATACATATATATATATATATATATATATATATATATATATATATATATATATATATATATATATTACTTTTATTTTTAAAATCCAACAAAATAAACGTGAATGTGTAAAAGGAAATGTACTAAAACATATCAAATATTTATATTTTATCTAGTTTAGTTTATGTTGGTACACTTTTCTTCACCTGTCAATTGCTCTGTCAGATGTTTTAGAAATTTTTTCGTTTGTATCAACGGTTTGTTGGAAGACATTAGATTCATTCAATTTTAGATCCTTTCTTCATTTTGTCTGACTAAATAATCAATTGGAGAATATATCAAGAAAGCACTCAGCCAAGAAAATGTTTATTGCTTTAGGTTACTTACAGACCCTACTTTTCTTGAGTGGGGTCACTCATTCAAGAACTGAGTAGATTTATATTTGCATATCTTTGATATAGTAAGATCATCATTGTAACGTAAAGTTTATGATATTAGATAGATAGATAGATAGATATTTGTGAGAGCCTGCACACGGACAGTCACACTCTGATATCGTCGTAGCAAATGGAGTGGGTGATCTAATTTCAAATGTTGTGCGTTTCACTTCACTTCAACGTTGTTAGGAAAATCAAGAATAAACCCCTCCACTCAACAAGCCCAGCTATGTTTAAATAGTAAGTCAGGCTATGTTCCTTAGGCTTTGTAAGGCAACAGACGAGAAGATGGAAATCTGAGAATTGAACCCAAGCAGTACATCGCAAAGGAATTAACCTTGCGTTTTAGCACGCCCGGATCATACTGGTAGGGTAAAGGGAAAAAAATGATTCTGAAGTCAGTTTTACGCTTTTTGAAATTTCCACACCATTAATTTATGGGACAACACACACACACACACACACGCACACACACACACACAAACACATACACACATGTTTCGTGAAGATATCAAAATAAAAAAAGAAAGCCATATAGTACTTCCGTATTTTAAAAAATGACTACTTTTAAATCTTGCAGCCATTGATAGCAAATAGTTCAACTCTATCTTTTGGATCCACATTTGAAAATTATCATATTTTAAAATGCTTAAACAAGAGACTGAGTGTCATTAATGTCGAGTCTCCTCCTAGGTATATAATCAATTTCAAATTAGTTATCTTCCTTGAGTAATTATAATGATAGAGGTGAGCGCAAACAAACATAATACAGAAACGCTTTTATTATTAACTTGAAAATAAGGTTGGAATTTTTTTCATCATCAGAAAGACAGATGGTATTGCGCTAAGAAACATCTCCCAATAACGTGCCATTTTTGTTGAGCTTTAGTAACATACATCATCATCATCATGACGTGCGGCTAGCACGCATATCCCTGACCCTATCTCTCCACGTCTACCTATCATTCATCGCCTCCGGCAGGTCGTCGGGGTTACATCCTGTATCATCACATAGCTGCTGTATGAATGTTCAAGCTGGTCGTCCTGCTTTTGATTGGCCATGTGCAGGGGTCCACAGGAGCACATCACTTACGATCTCATGTTTGCTTCTCCAGCAGTTTCCGGCATGTCTGGTTCGTCTAGCCTGTATAGTTTTCGTGATAGGTGGTAGGTGGCCGTACAGTTGGCGCCGTTTGGGGTGTTGCTGCCAGGACGTGTTCAATATTGCTCGCAACATTGTTTCTATGTAAATAAAGGAAAACGGTTTTCAACCTTATTGGGATCAAATTACAGTCTGTATGTGTGTGTTACGGGTTTCCTTAAGGAAATTTAAAGAAAAAAAAGTTATTATGATTTTTTGAATTTCATTTCGTATTCTATTTCCTTTAATTTTCCTTCATTATTTATATATTCTCTTTCTTTCTTTCTTTCTTTTTTTCTGTGTGTATGTATGTATGTATGTATTAATTAATTAAAAGCATTTCAATCATGTAAAAATATTTTTGTCGCAAATTAACAAAAAAATACTGTTCCAAGGTTAAAGTGGGATCTACAATGAAATATTTGGTAGCTGAGAATTGCAAACCATGTAAAGACTTGCAAAAGATTGTTTAATATGTGCGAAGAAGCAAGTTTTATTATAAAGAAATAATTGCTAATGATCTGAAAATGAGTTTGTCACATTGAGCCTGATAAGAAAAATAATCCATGGTATTAAAAGAACACTGAAACACCTAAGCTTTTAAGGAGACAATCATCTAGAGGTTGCAGGTTCAATCCTGACTACAGGCGAGTAACAATACAGGAATAATTAACACTTGTATCCGGTTATAGCTAAAGGTACTTGAACAGGCACTCCCCACCACGTGGATTCAATAAAGGGCATAGTTCGAAGCTTTGAATAGGTTCCCGAGTTCGACAAACACCTGAACAAGGCCGGAGGACATGTCGGCTGAAATGTTGTTGAAATAACTATAAAGATATAAGACAATAGTCCGACAACCCTTAATGATAAAGAAACAAATACCGTCTAAGAAACTGCTTGGAAACTCCAAAAAATAAATATGTAAATATCACGAATATTATCAATAACGAACAAGACATCAAATTAGGACAGTTTACTCACAAAAGACTAGCCATAGTTCTTACAAATTTATAAACAGGAAAGCTGTCGTTCTTGAGGAAATACCACAAGAAATATGAAAGACAAAGAAATTGGATGAATTACAGCTCCAATAATGTAACACTGTAAATTACGGGAACACAGTATAGAGTATGACAGTATCCTCACTTTTCTAAATAAAGGTGATCTCGTTATTTCCGAGAAATACCGAGACATAATCCTAATATCCATAGTTGCTAAGATTTTTAATGCTCTGCTACTCAACTGCATCGAACCAGAAATTGAAAAAAAATCTTTGAAAGCATTAAAATGGCTCTTGGAGAAATTGATCCACAACATTACAGATTCTGTCAATCCGTCAAATCATAGAAGGATTCCATGCAAAACCCACAAGGTGACACTTTTATTCGTAGTTTTCTCCTTAGGAGTTTAAACCAAACGCAAAAAGAAAAAAGAGCAAACACTACCAGTGTATGGTCTCCTCAAAGAAACTATCACAGCCATTATGATGCTCCATAAAAAACACGAAAGTAAAAGTTCGCTCTCCGGATGGGTGCACAGACATCTTTGACATTGTTGCTGGCATTCTGCAATAGCCCTGTATCTGTTCATAATCTGCATAGACTATGTAAATCGAACTTCGATTGATCTAATGAAAGAAAATGGCTTTACTCTAAAAAAAGGTAAGAAGCAGACGATACCCAGCAGAAATAATTTGGGTCTCAGACTACGCAGATAACATAGTGCTTCTGGCTAATACTCCAACAGAAGCTGAATCCTTACTACATAGTCTGGCGCAGGTAGAATGAGTTATTGGTTTTCACGATGACGCAGAAAAAACGGAGTACATGAGTTTCATCAAAAAGAGACACGTCCACTTTAAAAGGTTGTTCGCTGAAATTAGAGGATAAGTTCACGCACATCGGTTTGGTTAGGTTTCTTTGTTTAATGGCATATCAACTTTCGTGGGTTATTTAATACCAAAGCCACTCTCCTAGATTAACAGTAGTGGTACGATTTAACCCATAGCTGGGAGGATAAGGGGTTTCATGCCTTTCCCAAGGGTATTTGCCCGAAAGTGAACGTAATTGCATGACTGGAATACGAACTCGCTTACTAGGATTCCGCAATTCATCGCTTTAACCATTACACCACGAGGACACCCCATGTACCTCGGTGGCAGCGTCTCATCAACTGAAAGTGTCATGAATATGCGTTTAGCGAAGGTATGGACAGCGACCAATTATATGGTAGTCTGACCTACGCGATAAAATACAACGCAATTTCTTCGAAACAGTGGTTGTGTCAATTCTACTAAATGGATGCTCCACATGCACGCTGACCAAGCATATAGAGAAAAAACTTGGCGGGAATTGCACAAGAACGTTATGAGCAATACTGAACAAATCCTGGAAGAAACATCCCTCAAAAAAGAAGCTATACGGACATTTCCCTCCCTTCTCTAAAATTATCCAAATAAGACGAACAAGATATGCGAGACTGTGCTGAAAAAGCAAAATCGATCTCATAAGTGACGTTCACCAATGGATTCTTTTTGTTTACGGATGAGCCAGTGTTAGCCATGTAACAAAATCTTAACTACAACAGCTCTGTATGGACACTGAATGGAGTCTAGAAGAACTTCTGGGAGCGAAGGATGATTGGATCGAATTGCGAGAGAGAGAGTCAAGGAAATCTGTACAAGAAGCGCAACACGATGATGACGATGATGAAGTTGCAATGGGAAGTGCAATTCTACAGTTGAACAATTGTCAAGAATATCAATAGATATCGTTCTTCACACACACACACACACACACACACACACACACACACATATATATATATATATAGTACAATTAAATGGAGACTCAAACTCGGTTAAGCCGTCATAATAAATTTATTTCGGCGGAGAATATTGTTGGTATATTCTCCGTCTCGTCAGATGACTCTTTTACATGCTCTGTCTTGTCGCAGAGATGCGAATGAGTTACAGTTCGTATTCAGAAGGTAAAAAAAGGTAATTAAAAAAATGAAATTAAAAATCAGAAAATAAAGATAAAAAACATAAAGTGGAAATCAAATTACAAAGTTACAAATTCTTTCGTTCATAGGCGTGATCAGAGGGTGTTAACATGTTATATGTTAGAACGATTAAGAAACAGGAGTGGAATTAATCTACTTCTTCCCACAGCATATATGAATCTCGCCACAGAGGTAAATGAAATTTTCTTCGTACTTTTCAGAGTGGAAGTAAAATTGTCACAAAATTCAAACAGTTTTCCTTGGTTCGATCAGAAATTTCGAAGTGAACTCTCTTGACAGAGAAATATTTATTTTAATATGCTTAGTAAAATTAGGATCAAATGTTTTGAGGTATGATTCTTCTAGTTCACTCAAAGGCGCCTGGTACGTCGAAGAAGTTGAACGTTAATCTGACTTAAAGAAAAATAATCACATATCGTGTAGATTTTTCGGCACATGGCTCATAATTGCAACTTTATACCATGTTAAACTAAGATTAGAGGAGGTTGTATTATGAGTTTCCTTTCCAAATACAAAAATGTGAATCAGTGTATTTAGTTGTCGAAGTGAGATGACTCCGTTATTTTCATCTTTGTATTATTCAGACTTTAATTGACCCATTTCTCCCGGGATATATATATATATATATAGAGAGAGAGAGAGAGAAGCGGGAGATTTTGGTAAATCTGACTAAATGAGAAAAATAAATGGAAAAGTTGATAAATTATACACTAACAACAGATTTAGCAATGATATTTTGTCATTATTCAAAAAATACTTTTTCGGAAAGACTTCTATCTTCTTTAAATAAAGACGAAATATTACTAATTCCGTTGTCAATGTTTAATTTATCTACTTCCCTCTTTTTTTTCATATATATATATATATATTGTCATCCACAGACTGACGTTCGCTGTATCACAATACCTCAGTGACATGCTTCAAGCAGGGATGGAAACCTGTCTGACTTTTATATTCGTCAGATATTTTAACCCAGAGCTCTCATTATTGCTAGACTTTGCGAAGTAATTCTTTATATACATTTACGTATACGCTATTGTCTACCGGAGTCCAGTCCCCAATTCATAGGGGAAGATATGCATTTACGCGTATGTAGCTGCAGACAATTCCTCCCTCGAGCGCTCAATACACTGTGTAGAGTATATATAATGTTATCCATAGACAGACTCTATCACAACCTTTCAGAGTGGCTAGACATGCGAGATGGTAGAAAAGATATTTCGAGCCGTAGCCGAACTATTTACTACTTTGGCTGAATTTCGCTCTACTCATATGGATGTATTTCCTATTTTTCAACAAAGCAATTTAATTCATAAATGTTGCTGTAATGCCATATATATAAGGTGCTCTTCCCAACGCCTTAAGGTTAGAGTTAAACAGCATGTTCCAATAGATATTCGTAACAAGACACCATCCAGGCATTCAAATTGCTTGAATCTGCCATCTGTGAGCATTTGAATGTCTTAAATAGTCATGTGGTTAATTACAGCAATGAGTGTTTTGTGGCCTTGCATAGAGCTTGAACTAAACAAAATCTAATTGTCCAGGAGGCCATTTATATTTTATTTAATAGGCCTTTTCAATGCAAGTAAAACACCAAAGACTCATTGAATTTATTAGGAGATAACTCTTGTTTGACTTAGAGTGTTTTTTAATCTTTCCCCTCTCCCCTTTTGTCTGGCTCACATTTTCATTTTAATCCTCCTTTTACCTAATCTTATTTACATTACTTTTTAAATGACTGCTGAATGCTTGAAAAATATCTGGTGAAAGGGCCCTTGCGATTTCAATAAGACTTCTTCTTATTGCAAATCTATTTTCGCATATGTTTGTAAGTATTCGTCTTTATATATATATACGTATATATATATATATTTTTTTTTTTAATATGCAACACCTAGTCATGATTATTCATATGTATATATATATATATATATATATATATATATATATATATAAGACCAAAACATGGCATTAATTATATATATATATATATATATATATATATATATATATATATATTTATATGCAATACCTAGTCTTGATTATTCATATGTATATATATATATATATATATAAGACCAAAACATGGCATTAATTATATATATATATATATATATATATATATATATATATATATATATATATATGTGTACAAGACCAAAACATGGCATTAATTATATATATATATATATATATATACATATATATATATAAAACCAACTCATGGCATTAATTATATATATATATATATATATATATATATGTATATATATATATATATATATATATATATTTATATGCAATACCTAGTCATGATTATTCATATGTATATATATATATATATCTATAAGACCAAAACATGGCATTAATTATATATACATATATATATATATATATATATATATATATATATATATATATATATATAAGACCAAAACATGGCATTAATTATATATATATATATATATATATATATATATATAAAACCAAATCATGGCATTAATTATATATATATATATATATATATATATATATATATATATATATATATTTATATGCAATACCTAGTCATGATTATTCATATGTATATATATATATATATATATATATATATATAAGACCAAAACATGGCATCAATCATATATATATATATATATATATATATATATATATATATATATAAGACCAAAACATGGCATCAATTTTTATATATATATATATATATATATATATATATATATATATATATATATATATATATATATATATGAGACCAAAACATGGCTTTAATTAACGTACACTTTTCTTTCCAGTGTTGAATTAAACATTCCTTGGAATTATAATGCTTCCACACGGGCCAATCATTCCTCTCTTCATATTCTATTAAACAAAATTGCTTAACCACACCAATCAAGTACGTCAATATATGCAGAACCGATGACTTATTTAAGATGGAAAGTTACATTTTCCAAACAAAATGCCAAGATTCTTTTTAGTTTGGTTAGGCTTCTTTCTTTTACCAACAGAACAACCTTCTTAGATTATTTAATGCCAAAACCAACCTTTAGAAAAACACTTGTCATATATTTGAAGCTTTTGCTGGGAGATATAAAGATTTCTACTTTTCCGAAGAGAAAAAGTCTAAAAGTGAACCTAGTAGTGCGACTGAAACCCGAACCCACTTACTTCGAGTCCACTGTCCAACACTCTAGCTATTTTCCCCCACGATTTTATTATTGCTTGGAAAAAATTGCATAATAATGACATTTACTATTAGCTGTTAAGCATTACTCAATTGAAAGAGCATTGAATCTTTGTAACCAAATATGCATGTATTTAGTCGTCCAAAAGTCAGTAGACTTATAAAATTATAGTTTTTTTTATAGGATATCTAACTTCCTAGGTAATCAACCGCCAAATCCATCCTTCTAGAAAGACAGTAGAGGTAGTATTCAACCCAAAGCTGGAAAGATAAACATGTTCATAATTTTTCCAAGTTTAGTTTTCTGAAAGTGAACCTAATAGCGCAACTGGATTTCTATCTCGTTTACAACAATTGTGCAGTACAGCGGTTTAACTATTTACACCACGAGGACACCCACTTTTGGTTTCTGTGGTGTTGTATCATTATTTTTGTTAAACATTTTCAGTGCCGTAGAGTTTTGTCATAAATATCATTTTATGATATCTGTATTCAATGAATATATTATACAAAAAATAATAAAATGATGGTATTTTGTATCAAATTTACGGTTATTATTTTTAGGCAATATTTTAATAAGGTCCATAAATTATGTTATCCATATCTTTTCTAAGAAAAACCGAAACCAGAGCCGTACACATGCGAATTTATCAAAATAATAGCTGAAAATGCTACAGAATATGAAGATGAAGGTGAAATGAAATGTAGTAGGATTCCTTAGAATGGGTCTCAAAAGTCTGGAAAAAAGGCTCTGAATATTGATTTCAAGACCACAGAATTTTATAAATTACCTAGAGTACTGAGAAGACGCCTACTGATTTGAGGATACTTGTTATTCTGAGAAAAACACTGTAGAGATGTGCCATTTCGAATCTAAGGAATATCACCAGTTACAACAGTTATTATATCACAGAATGCGTAAAAAAATAATAGCAAAATGTATATGCACAACCCAGCACCTGTCGTAGAAAATGGCACACTTAAACTCCTATGGGACTTTGACGTACTGACGGATAACCTAATCCAATCCAGAAGACCAGACCTTATAATAATCAACAAAAAAAAGGAAATTTGCAAAATTGTCGACTTTGTGGTCCAGGCTGACAACAGAATATAACTGAAAGAATGTGAAAAGAAGGATAAATACCTCGACCTTGCTAGAGAACAGAAAATATAAGGAATGTGAAGGTGACAATTATAACAATGGTGATTGGTGCTTTTGTAAAAAGTAACTGAAGGATTATTAAAGGGACTGGAGGACTTGTAAGTTGGTAGACGAGTGGAGACCATCCAAACTACAGCATTATTGAGAGCGGTCAGAATACTGAAAAGAGTCCTGGAGATTGACGTGAAAAGCTCTGAAAGAGATGACAATAATAATAATAATAATAATAATAATAATAATAATAATAATAATAAATCTATACTAGAGAATGCGACACACAAACTCCTCTGGCATTTTGAGATACAAACGAATCACCTAATGTTGGTCAGACGACCAGAACTTATAATAATCAACAAAGAAAAGAAACTGTAGAATTCTTTAATCTGCAGTTCTGGATGACCATAGAATAACATTGAAAGAATGCGATAAAGAGGGATAAAACATGGATCTTGCTAGGAAATTGAAAAAACAATGGAACATGAATGTAACGGGTATACCAATTATAATTGGCGCTCTTGATACAGTCACTAAAGGATCGGTGAATGGACTAGGGCACCTGGAAATAAGAAAGACGAGTGGAGACAATCCAAATTACAGAATTGTTGAGATTGGCCAAAATCTGAGAAGAGTCCTGAAAACCTCAGGAGATTTGTCACTCAGACTCCAGTGAAAGACCATCAGGTAACGCTAATGTGAAAACTCTCATGGAGTAAAAATAATCATATAGGAAAAGGGTCTGGTGGCATTCGAAAGCGATTGGAAATCCCAACAGAGAGACTGAATCTTTTCTGATAGTCCTTATGGTTTGGTTTTGTAGAGCTATGTTAAAGCAAGAATAGATAAGATGCAACAAAATAGCATATGCAGATTATGTAGGGAGAGAGACGACTTGAGAGTATAAGGTTACACACATCTAGGTGATCCACTGGGAATTGTGCGAGAAGTTTAAATTTGACCATAAAAACAAATGGTATATACACAACCAAGAATCCGTCTTAGAAAAAAAAAGACGCTCAATTTTTTGTGGGGGGGTTATGAGATACAAGTGCATCATCTAATCTCAACCTGACAACGAGAGCTAATGATAGTCAACAAAAAAGGAGAATTGCCAAATAGAGAACTCTGTTGTCTTCGCTGACCAGTGGGTAAAACAGATGGAAAGCGAAAAGCGACATAAGTACCAAGGTCTTGCTCGAGAACTGAGAAACAATGGAACATGATGGTAATGGCGATACAGATTGTAACTGGTTTGTTCTGTGAAGTAAACAAAGAATTAGTAAAGGAATTAAAAGAAGTTAAAATCAGAGAACGAGTGGAGACCATCCAAACTATAGCATTGATGGGATCGGCCAAAATACTGAAAAGAATCTTGGAGACTTGAGGATATCTAAGCAGACTTGTTGCCACTCATACTCCTGTGTAATACGTCAGGTATCGCTGGTGTGAAAAACTTTTAATTTTTTTTAAAAGAAAAAAAAAGTTTCTAAACCACAAGAAAGATTCAAGCAACTAATGTACGTGGACGGAATCAAATGGTTTGCCGAAAATAGGAAAGAATTGGAAATCAATACAGTCTTTATATATAGCATCATCATGGCTGCGTCGGTTTCTTTGGGTAAGCCGTTGGGGAGTATTATTTGCTCCATCTTTCCTTTGTGTATGGAGTCAAATGCCTTGGCGAAGTCATCAAATATTATTATTGCCTCTAGGATTTTTGCACGTACACCTTCAAGAATTCGATATATAGTAAACATTTTTTACGTCGTGAATCTATTTCTGCGAATTCCATTTTAATTCTTTTTAAGTATGTTCTCAATTTTGGGTTCTCTGCGGTTACGTAGTAGAGCATTGTATATCTTGGCCGCTATGGATGTAAGGGTTAGTTTATCTTCCCGCTGTGAATGGAATCAAAGGCCCGGGTAAAGTCGACAAATAGTAATTTCGCCTGTTGGTTCTTTGGTCCTAACGCTTTCAAGGATTCTACAGAGAGTCAATATTTATGAGGTTGTGGATCTATTTCTTCGGAAGCCATTTTGGTTTTTCCTAACAATGTTGTCAATTTTGGGTCCTATGCGGTTTCGTAGGAGGGAATTGTATATTTTGGCCGCTATGGATGTAAGTGATATAGCCCTTGGCTAATCCGACGCCGCTCTTCTTAGGAAAGGGAAGGATGCATCCCTTCATTCATCTGTCGACAGTGCTTTGATTATATACGGCATTACAGTGTCGGAGCAGTATGTCGTTGAATTCCCTGTTCGGAGGGTATTTCATCAAGCTCTGATGCTTTTCTATTTAAAATTTTTCTTATTACTGAGTCTAGTTCTTCTTGCCTAAGCTGTCCTTGTTTGATGTCTAATTGTTCGCAAAAAATTTGGTGATTGTTTCATGTGTAACTTTTGGATGGTTTCCGAGTAAATTGTCGAAATGTTGTTTCTTTGTGGGTCATGGAAATCTTTCGATGGCTGTTTTTATTCTCATCGATAGAAGCCACCCTTATAGATGAACTTTAACAAGCTGGGGTGAAAGAAAAAAAAATAAAACCTCGGGAGAAATATACTCGGGACCATTCTTACAATGGACAAGGGAAGAACTTCAAGAAATGGACCAGAGAACATGGAAGCTCATGATGATGAATAGGGTTTTACATCCCAGAGACGATGTCGACAGTCTATATGTGTCTTAAAGAGAAGGAAGAGGAGGATTCGCCAATATTCAAGTTAACGTCGCTAATTTGATAAAACGTCTTAAAGACTACATAAAAAAGAACAACGAAAGACTATTTAAAGCGGCCAGAAACAACCCAAACCACACATGGATCAACAGAACAACAATTACTTGAAAACAAAAATGGGAAGAAAATGATCTGTATGGACATTTCAAGGGGAAAATAAGCAAAATCTTACATGAGTAGACTTCGCTAAGAAAAGAGAAACTTTAAGAGTGAAAATGAATCTCTACTAAGTGCAGCAAAAAATGATTTAATGAAAAATACCTAATAGCAAAAATAGATAAGATTAAAGAAAAAAATCGAGTCAAAGTTACGTGGAGATCGAGATGAAACGGTCAATCATATAATATGTGAATTCAGTATATTAGCGCTCCAAGAGTATAAGAACAGACACACCTGAATGGGAAAATAAATCTACTGGAAATGGTGCAAAACACTTAAATTTAAACATACACACAACTGAAATATGCACAACTCGGCATCCGTCCAAATGAATGAGACGCACTAACTTCTGTGGGATTTTGTCATACAAATGCATCATCTAATCTCGACCAGACCTAGTGTTAGTCAACAAAGACAAGAGAATGTGCTGAATAGTGGACTTTGCCGTCTCGGCAGACTACAGCGAAAATAAAACCTAGCGAAAAAATAGATGATTACCAAAAGCTTGCTAGAGAACTAAAAATAGCTGTGAAACATGAAGGTGACAGTGATACAAATGGTGTTTTATGAACATGGGACAATTTCCAAAGGATTGGTAAAGGGACTGGGAGACTTAGAAATAAGAAGAAAATAGAGGCCATTCAGACTACATCATTATTAAGATCAGCTAAAATACTGGGAAGAGTTCTGGAAACTAAAGAAGAGTTGCAGTTACCCAAACTCTAGTGAGAAACTGTCAGCTAATAATTGAGTGAAAAACTCTCAAAGTAAAAAATAATATTAATGATAATATTAATGACACACGTATATTCCTATGGGACTTTGACATACAAACGGATCACCTAATTTCGGCCTGAAGCCCAGACATATTATAATCAACAAAAAAATGAGAAGAGAACTTGCAAAATTGTGAACTTTGCTGCCCCGGCTGACCAGAGAATAAAACTGAAGGAAACTAAAAAAGAAAGATAACTACCTCGACCTTGCTAGGTGCTGGAAAAATTATGGAATATGAAGGTGACAATTATACCAATTGTGATTGATGCTTTTGGTACAGTCACCAAATATTATAGGGGCTGGAGGACTTGGAGGTAGGAGGACGAGTGGAAACCATTCAAATTACAACATTATGGAGAGCGGCCAACATACTGAGAAGAGTCTTGGAGACTTGAGGAGACTTGCATTTACTCAAACTCAAGTGAAAGACTATCAGCTAAAACTTATTTGAAAAACTCTCAAGGAGTAAATAATAATAATAATAATAATAATAATAATAATAATAATAATAATAATAATGATGAATTCCAGGGCTGTTCCTCTTTTAAGACACTATGCACCAATCTTAAATTAGCCAGGGAGAAACTCAGACAAATAGGATAAAGAACAAGAAAACTGATGAAATTACAGTGTCCTACATCCGAGAAATGAAAAAGACAGACTTTATCAGACAAGAAAAGATAACTTGTCAACAATCAGGATTGTCTTGTTACATCACAGGAAAGTGTCAAGGAAAACACAAGAAAGAGCAAAGAAAAACTATTTACAACCACCAGTAACAGCAATATGAACGTAAGTTCATAATGAAAAAAAATGTTTTAAAAAAGTGGGCTCTGGATAATTTAAGCGTCAAATCAAGGATCTTCGCCTCAAAATACCCTGGATGTGGCTAAGAAACGGAGAATCAAGACAAAAAAACTTATATCTATTTTACTAGTCGCATGAAATAAGGCAATAAGGACATGTTATATCAAACAAATGATTGATAATACACAAAAAATAGCAAATGTACGGTATGAAGATTGAGAAAAGAAACGATTAATCGCAAATATACAAATCCTGAAAACAAGCATAAAAACAGTACAAGAGTAGGCTTGACTGGGTGGGAAAGATAAGCCACCGGAAATTTTCAAAGAGATTAAAATTTGACCATACATCGAAATGTCATACGTAAAAATCAGAATCTGTTTTTAAAAAAATAGACCCATTAAATTCACAAGGATTGTGGGATACAAATGGATCCCTCAATCTCTGCCAGAAGACGAGACCGAATTTGAATTAACAAGAAAAAAGAGCTTGCCATTTACTGAAATTTTGCCGTTACAGCGAATCTCAGAATGGAAAGACTGCGAAAAGCTTTGCCAGATACATTGATGATGCCAGAAAGCTGACAAAGCTGGAGAATGGGAACGTGACAGTGATTGCAATTTCAGTTACTGCTGTGAAATCGGTCCCCAAATCTTGAAAAGACTGAATGAATTGGAAATAACATGCAATAAGAATAAACATCATATAAGTTGGCGACCAGAAGGCTCCCTTTTCAATAGCTACAACATCATGGTGTAGGGGAGGGCGCTACTCATTTCCCTGGATTGATCCACTTTACTCTTGATACATACATTAGATTGCTGAGTGTTTAGCGAGGTGGTATCAAGTACCATTTTTAAAGTCTTTGATATGACGCGACCAGGCGAACACTCTATCAACAAGGCCAATGAGCCAGTGAGCTCACGGAAATGGCGCGTTTGGCTATAATACTCAGATGATTCTTGGAAACCAGATCAGACTTACCGTCACTCAGATACCACCGAAAGAGCATCAGTTAAAACTGATGTGAAAAACTCACAAGACGTGAAAGAATAATTCCATGAAAGTCAAAAGTTACACTAACGGCACTATTTAGCTTGAGCAGAATAGAAGTTTTACTATCAACCAGAAGCAATTCTTCCATACCGTCTAAGCCTGCACCACATGTTGTTTGATATTATATCCTGAGGAAGCAGACAAGTTTTGTTTGATTTGAAAACCAAACCGGTTATTCCCAATCTCTACTCGAGAGATCTATGGTTTACCACGGAAAAGTCCTATTCATATTACCAGGGGAATGTTAACGCTAAAATTGCTAATTTTCCTAATTGGCAATCAAATTGACCTGATGTCATCCAAACCATGTCATGGTTGAAAAGGTTAAATATTTAACTCTCAGAAATAAGACAAATCTGATCCAACCCCCGGCTATCGAATTATGGACATTAGATAGACGAGGATTGGATCAGATTTGTCATAAAAGACATATCCATAGATGAAAAAGTATGAAAGTCATTCGTCGTTCTTTGCCTGATAAAATCAAAATATAAAAATCAGTGCATTTTATTAACATAATAGATTCAAACTTGTAAAATATCTTCTTTATGCAGTATTTGCAATCCACTAAGAATTTTGCAAGAAACTGTTTTGATCATCGTGACAAAAAGTATATAATCAAACATGAACCTGTTCTAGAAAATGAGAAGCAATATTTGAGATACAAATGGTTTACTTAGTTCCAGCCAGAATATTAGAAATCCTATTAATTTAAAAGATAATTTGCCATTTAGTACATTTTACCATTGCAGTGGACCATAGATTTAAAAAGATGAAAGGAAAGGAACCGATATGAAAGTATCTGGATCTTGATTGTAAGCTGAAAAAGCTGTAACACTTAAGGTGACATTGTTAGAAGTGGAGGTTAGTGTCTTTGGAACGGCCCCTAAAAACCCTGGAAAAGAGACAGTTGAATAGATCAACGGAAAAATCTATACCATAGAGAACACAGAACAGTTGAAATCGGCTAAAATACTGAGAAAAGATCTGGAGACATAAGGTGGCATGCTCCGATGAAACCCCATCAGCTTAAGCTGGTGGGGAAAACTCGCAAGCAATGATAATAATAATACCTTCTTAGACTAGTAAAAAAACTATAGTACATAAAGGTGACGGTGAGACCAATTGTAATTGGAGCACTTGGAACAATCCCAAACGGATTGCTAAAGGAACTGGAAGACTCGGAAATAAGAGGACCAGTGGAGACTATACTAAAGCAAAAACAGACAAGACGCAACAAAATAGTAAATGTAGGTTATGTGTTGACAGTGAAGATATGATCAATCGTATGATAAGTGATTGCAGATAATTTAGCGCAAAAAAGTGTATAATAGTAGACACGACTGAGTGGGGAAGGTGATCACGGCGAATCGTGCAAGAACATTAAATCTGACCATACGAACAAATACTACATACAAAACCTCGGACCGGACCTAGAAAATAATTCTTTGGGATGTTGAGAAACAAACAGATCACATTATCTTGGTCAGACGACCAGACCTAGTTATAGTCAGCAAAAAAGAGAACCTGCTGAATAGTGGATTTGTCATCCTGACAGACCACAGCATAAAACTGAAGGAGACCAAAAACAGAAATAAATACCTAGACCTTGCTTGAGAACAGTAAAAAAAAACATTGGAACGTGAAAATGACGGTGGTACATGTTGTAATTGGTGCAGTCCTCAAAGTATTGTCACGGAACCGGAGGACTTGGAAATCAGACGGTGAGTAGAGACCATACAAACTATAACGTTGCTGAGATTACCCAGAATACTGAGAGGTGTCCAAGATACTTGAGAAGACTTGCTCTCACTCAGTTTCTTGTGGAAAACGATCTGCTAACGCTGTTTTGAAAAACTCTTAAATGAGTAAACTAATAATATCAGAAGTACTTCGTTGATGACGAACATATACAGATATAATAAGAGTCTTAAGTAAGCCAATCGACGAGACCCTTGTTACTGAAGAAAAATATCGAAATCAAGATCAAAAATTACTTTTAAGTAAATAACTATAATGGAAACACCGGATTTAGAGGAACTCACAATTTAAAACGTCATAAATAAGGAAAAGAAAGATCATATTTATGAATATGTTAGAACAAGACCTATGAAAAAAAAAAGTAGAATTTTAAAAGAAATGGAAATGCCGAAACAAAGAGTAAGTTATGATGAAAGGTGAAATACTATGAAGACAGAAGATAATTGAATGCATGAAAACAAAAACAAGCAATCAATACAGGTTTTATGAGAAAGGAAAAAAAACTTAAACAAAAGAAATGTAAAAGGAGGGAAAGAGAAGAGAAATTTTATGAGACTGAGAATAAAGGGGTGTAAAACTTTTGACTTTGAGATGAAAGACTTTAAATATGGCTGTAAGTGTCGCCAGAAGAACAGAAGAAAGAGGCTGAAGAAGACAGACGTTTATATTGATTAAATGATTATTTATAGTAATAAGGTTAATGTTTTCTCTCATAGAAGGCATGTGATGTCGGACGACAAATAACAGACTTTTTGATTAAAGAGTCTACACTCATACACAAACACACAACCATCACCTCCACCAACACCATTACTGTCCACCTGCATACATTTACTTCTCTCTACATAAAGGCAAACATAGATAGATAGATAGATAGATAGATAGATAGATAGATTAGGATACGACACCAGACAATGGCATTTTATCCGTTTTTGACACCAAATTCTAATCCATGTCTTTTTGTCCCCACCCTTTTTTAAGCGAGGAAAAATCCATTAAGAAAATATTCAAAAATTGATAAAAAGACATATCCCCATTGTCTGATGGCTATATGAAGAGGTCGGTTTCTTTTATTGAGTTGACAGCTGAAACAAATTTATGTTAGCCAAAAGACGGTTTGTTGAGTTTTTCAGTTATGTGGAAATTTGCTCAGAAATCTATATATCCATTATGATATATTGAGCACTACTGGAGATTTAAAATAGTCCTCTTATATGTTCCAAATAGAATAATTCCAGATTCGTTGTCTTTGAGTATATATATATATATATATATATATATATATATATATATATATATATATATATATTCGAAGGTTATTAAATAAATAAGATTAATTTTATCGAAGGAATTTGAAAAAAAGTACTATTCATAGTTGCACCTATTTTCAAAGAAATCAGTGATCATATTTACCAACCCCTCCGCTCGGGCAGGATATGACACGTGGTCAATTTTTAAGCGGAGTTTGAATTCAGAGTTTTTCAGGTTTGAATTCAGAGTTTTCCTTCTAGTTTTCTCTCTAGTTTTCCTAGACTAGTTGCCTCACCAAGGCTGAAGAACCTAGTGTGCCCTACTATTTACCCATAGCTGAAGGGAGAATACTTGGATTCATACCTTTCCCAAGGGTATTAGTGCTATGTGAAATGCAATCAGTCAGGTACAAGGTTTGAACTCGTGTCGCCGTGTCCATATCCTGCGACGATAACCATTACACCACGGGCACCTCCATAGAAATCAGTGATGATGCGACATTTCATGTCCCCAAAGTTAGCAATATTTCCTTTACTGACTGCTGCGTCAAGAAATTTTTTGTGTGTTACCACACCATTGACTGTCCTTTCGACTCAGGCTTGAAAAGACAAACCCAAAGTTGCATTGAGTTTTTTTTTGTGTTTTTTTTTACTCAAAATGCTTCCACGTATGAATCAAACATTCGTCTATAAATTTTCATAGTTTGCTCAATTCAGCAAACAAAAATATCGTTAGACCTTTGTTCAAATTTGAAGCTCTCAATTTAATTAAAGGTCATTTTGAATTGCCTCGATAAAAATATTTTTGTGAAATTAAAATATTTTCTTGCTATAGACCAATTTCAAACTATATAGAGTTTGAAATTATGAAATAAATTATAAAACAAATTAATTTTGGTCTATTCCAAAAAAAAATCCCCTAATTTTTTGAATGTCCCTCATATATATATTTATATATATATACACCGAAAAAGAGAATATATGCAAACACACACGCAAAAAACAAACGTGCAGAGATACGCACATACATGCGTAAAATTATGTACGTATATATATATATATATATATATATATATATATTATAACAGTGTATGGTTGTCACTATTATACTTTCAAATCAATTTCTTTTTTCATGATGGTGATAATTCGATCCTTAGTTAAAAATGATTACCACACAAACACACACACAAACACAAAAAATATTCGGGCATATCCTGTCTTCTAAGAACCTTTGCTACATTTTGCTAAAACAATATTCACGAGACAACCTCAACCCTGCCACGAGACGCATGTATAATCACACACACACACACACACACACACACACACTAGCCATCTCCAATATAATTTTTACTTACGCGTACACAACAAAAGTCATGGGAATCTCAACGTAAACATTCGCCCGACTGTATTTTTCGATTTTTTCGATTTCTCAAACATCTTTTTTCACTGCTTGATGAGAGTCGTTATAAGGCGGCATGAAACCCTGGGTCGTAAATATACACCATGCTATAAAATTCACATATATAAAAACTAATATAAATTTATTCATTATGATTATCATCATTATATATGTACACATAGACTCCTCCATATATGTGTCTGTGTGTGGGTGTGTGTCTGAGTGGGTGTGTGTCTGAGCGTGTATGTATGTATATGTGTTTGTATGTTTGCGTGTGTGTGTGTGTGTATAAAGTTTGAAATTCAATTCGTTGTTATGAGAACGTAGAAAGTTTGAAAAACTTAGCTGACGTATTCCTCTTATGTTGCAGCATCATAAAAATGGAAATTACTCTATAAAATTGGAATGTAATATTGAAATTGCATAGCATACAAAGAAGAGTAACAAAACTTATAAAAAAGTAAAAGATTACAGTTACACTGATAGATTGGATATATTAAGATTAACTAATTTACTTGGAAGACGAATGATCAACTTCAGCGATAAATAATTGATTTTTTTATTGATATTAGACATTTTTTTCAATATTTCTTCTAGAACTTGAAATTTACCGTTGAGAAAAATTACAAAAATCAAGTCGATTAACTACTGAATATTTTTACCTATTGAGTAATATTTTTGGAATAAATCACATTACAAGATCAATTACAGCAATAGTGTGAAAAAATCTTTCAATTAAATTGAATGATTTCAGAAATAATGGTAAGAAAAACAAATTAACTGGTAACTTTTGGGAAATCTCGAATGAATTACCTTAAATTGATCTGTATGTTGATACTGAATTAATTATATATATGTTCTGTGCAAGGATTATTTTTTGAAATTTTTGTAAGTTGATATGAGAAGATAACAAAGACAGTGCATAACAAACAAATAAATAATGATAAAGCGTTATCTATGTATTGTCTACCTAGTAAACTGTGTCTTTAGAGATTCATTTCTGATGAGAAAGTTACATTTTTCTTTGTTTATATGTGTATAAGGCTTTGTGGGTTATTTACAGCCAACACCTTCATTTTAGAAGAACAGCTGTAATACTATTCAAACCATTGCGAGGGAGATAAGGAGGTTCATATTTTTCCCAAGGGTGTTAATTTAACTTAATATTGTGACTGGTCAACATCGAACAGAAGCCATGCCAACTTAACTAACTATCGTAAATGCACGGTCAATTAAGCTACATTCTGTGGTCGCTGGTTCGATTTCCAAGTGGGAGATCTCGGTATACACTGTTGATGAGACTTTATAAGGTCGAAACAGCTGTTTGGTATGTCGTGCGCTGTGAAAGCCAGATTCTCTGGTCATGGTAATTCAACTTATAAGAGATAATTCCTCTATTCGAAAAAAAAAAAAAAAAGAAAAAACTTTCATTTCTGTTTATTTGATAGTAATAGCTTCTAATATTCCCAGATATTTGTATCATTCTTTTTTAGAGCGTTTCAATGATTTTCTTACATATAGTTTCTGCTCTTTCTCCTTTTTCCTTCATCAATTACAAGACTTGCGCATTTCACATTTCGAAATATTATCCATTATCTTGTCGGGAAATTCTAATTTACTGCATTTGTTTTTTTTCCTTCGTTTACTTTCAATTTTTATCGCACACATGGTAAAGTTGATTACTCCCACGGAGATTTTCAAACATTTTTTAACAGTTTACCATCAATGGTTGTGATATCATTGTTGTATTGTTGGGTATTGACAAAAGTTATCGTAGATAAAGACCAGATGAAAAAATGACAACGAGTTCATTTGAAAAGTAAAAAAGTCAGACACGTGGTTACAGGAAAAGAATATCTCTCACTTAATTAGTTGCTTGCATCGACTCTAGTCTCAAAGTAGGAAGACCTGAAATCGTGTTTTAGACTTTTAAGAATCCCTTAACTCTCATGACACTATTTCTTGCACTTACCGCAATTATTTTCATGGTTAACACTCTGTAGTTCTCACGGTGGGTTAAGCTATTTCTACTTTACAATCATGTCATACGCCTTCCTTTTATCTATGGACGCGATGACAAGAGTCTTTTGTCCTTGTCACCTCTTTTAACACATGCTGCTTCGTATAGAGGGGTTTGTTTTTACCGCTTATTATTTTTGGAGGTGCCCGTGGTGTAATAGTTATCGTCGTAGGAAATGGACACGGCGACTCGAGTTCAAATCCTGGACGAGACTGATTACATTTCACATAGCACTAATAACATTGGGAAAGGTATGAATCCATTTATTCTCCCTTCAGCTATGGGTAAATAGTAGGACTGACTGTGTTCTTCAGCCTTGGTTAGGCAACTAGCCTAGGAGAAGGAAAACTCTTAATTCAAACCTGTTAAACTCCGCATAAAAATTGACCTTGTGTCATATCCTGCCCGAGGGGAGGGGTTGGTAAATAGGATTATTTTTGGCATCCTTTCCGCTGTTTGGAAATAATTTCTTGGTTTTCAGTAGATTTTTTCTTTTAAATGTGCGGTCAAGATTTCAATCATTTTAGGTGGTTCCCTTATCGAGTTTTTATTATTTGGGTTGATTCTTTTGAAAGATATGTCTATCTTCAGTTTCTTTGTATTTTTTGTCATTTTTGATTGGTTTTTAATGACATGTTACATGTTTGCAACTGTTAATAAATGGCAACAAGGGAGCGGTAAAATCTATTTTTAGTACCATAAAATAATCAATACTCACATAAGTGAAGTAAGTATTTCACGGATATTATTTTGTTTCGAAACTTTTAAATAGAGAATTATGGGTTCTTTTAAACAAAATATACATAGATTTAAGAATTCTAAAATTCTTACATGAAAATTAATAATCTAGTCATTTAAAAACATTACCTGTTCAATGTCAAACAGCTAGCTTCGTTTCCTTGTTTTCTTTTGGCATATCAAACTTCGTGGCTTATCTAATACCAGAACCAATCTTTTGAAAAAAAACGACAGCAATAGTTTTTAACCCATAGTTTGGAGGATAAGAGAGTTCAAAACTTTCACATGTGTATTACACTGAAAATAAAAATTATAGAGCGACGGGGGTCTGAATTGGCTTTCTTCGAGGCCCCACTCCAGATTTTTAATCTCTGATGGACCAGATGATTCGTGACACCCGCTGCTTTTAACTTAGTTAGTTACATGGCCGCTCGTCAAGAAGGAAGATTCCTTATTCAACAGGTTCCAAATCATTCAAAATTGGTTTGTCTCAACTCATAGATTGCCCGGATAGAACTTGTTCTTTGTAAACCTTTTCGATCTTATTTAACTTTACTTTATACTAAATTTAACTATATATATATATATATATATATATACACACACACACACACACACATATATATATATATATATATATATATATATATACACACACACATATATATATATATATATATATAATTTATTTTGATTTTTTTTTCGAAAAATATTGTTTCGGCTATATTTTCTGTTTTCTTTTATCGCTTTCAAATAGGTAATTTTCTTCAATAATGCCTGAAGAAACCCAGTATCTTGAAAACTTTCAGGGGTGTCCTCGTGGTGTAATGGCTAAAGCGATGAACGGCGGAGTCGTTGTAAGCGAGTTCGCACTCCAGTTGCGCTATTACGTTCACTTTCGGGTAAATACCCTTGGGAAAGGTATGAACTCTATTATCCTCTCATCTATGGGTTAAATAGTACCACTACTGTTCTTGTAAAAGAATTGCTTTGGCATTAAATTATCTACAATGGTTGATATGCCGTTAAACAAAGAAAAAAAACAAACCTTGAAAACTTATATAATTTTCATTAGAAGTTAACACTAAAAATTGGGATTCAGTATAGATTTTACAGTACTGAATTTAATGTAATGGAGAGTATTTATAAAATATTTTCAACTATAGACTAAAATAACTATAAAACAGGATAAAACTCCCCATTCTTTGTTTCACGTTGTGGATCATCCGGTGATAAAGTATCGACTAAAAAAGAAGAAATACAGAGAAATATATCACACTATTTTCCATAGCTGTGTCGATATTGTCTCACTTGAGGATTAACAGCGTAAAACTCATTCATAATCTTTATTCTGTTTTTATTCTATTCTTTTCTATTTTATTGTGCAAAAATGTATGTGTGTGTGTGTGTAGAAATAGTTACAGACAGACATAGACAGATTGATAGATACAAACGGACTAAAAGCAATATCTATAAATCTGATTTCAGAGGCGACATCGTTCGAGAAAATAGGGAGACTATAACTAATATCTATCGATCAATGTTGACCTTGAACACGCATGAAAACTATTAGTTCATGTTTGCTTCTTCGAATCCATGTTTATTCGTGTAATATTGAAGTATCACAGTTATTTTAGGTAAAGTGAGTCACGAAAACGGAAAGCACCCTCCACAAACAACTTTTAACCCGAAAGAATCTTCCTGTAATAATTCAGTTTCCCACATGGTTCTATGTAAGTCCTTGTGATTATTTCCTTTTCACAAATGCTCGCACACAGTTCCAAGGTTGACAATCTAAAAAGTACAATACGTCGTGACGAAACAACAGAAATAGTGGAAGATGAAAATATCCAGCACTGTTTCTAAGAGGGAGAACAGATTCTTATTCTGTAAAGAAGTATTTTAAAGATGCTAGTATCAATTAGAAAATATATCTTGTCTCATGGTGGATGTATCCGTGTGGTGTAATGGTTAAAGAATTGAACAGCGGAATAGTTGTAACCGTTTCAAACACCAGTCGCACTATTACGTGCACATTCGGAGTAGTACCCTTGGGAAAGGCATTAAACACTTATCCTCCCTGCTATTATTTAAATAGCACCACTACAAGGATAACTGTGGCATTATATGATCTTCAAAGGTTCATATGCCGTTAAGCAAAACAAAACCAAACATAACATACCGAGGAGGCGTTATCGAGGCGTAGTGGTTAAAGCGCTGGACTGTGGAATTGTAATAAAGGAGTTCGAATTCCAGTCTCTCTATTATGTTCACTTTTAGACGAGTACCGTTGGAAAATGTATTATCCTCCTTATCCTCCTAGCTATGGGTTAAATAATACCACTACTGTTCTTCTATACGGATGGTTTTGGCATTAAATGACCTACAAAGGTTGATATGCCATTAAACAAAGAAACCAAACCAAACCTGTCACATGGATGAATTTACTGACCTTGTCTCAGTGGATGCTGCAATTGAAATAATGTCCTTCGTTGGTTAGTTATTCTTATTTTATGCTTGGATTATGTAAAGAAAATTGGTCTCCAATCAAATATGCTGTTTTCAAAATCAGCTTCAACAGACATTGAACTGCGTCTGATGTTTAAAATCTAGATTTGGAGTCCTGGGGAGAGTGAAATACCTTTTCATTGCCATTACTCCCAAGTACTCTTTGTCCCATAGTGTTAGTACCTATTATTGTCCAGTCTAAGGGTCAGATAGTTCGCTGAATATTATTTGCTTTAGATAAGATTATCTGGTACTACATCAATGTGTACAAATTAGCTGTCTGAAAATATTTACTTGAAGCTATTGTTTTTTGAGGATTCTTATCAGTTACTTGAAACCATTTATAATTGTATGCAAACAAATTATTTTCACATAATAGGAATAGTCCCTTTAATAAGAAAATTAAACTATAATCAACTAATATTTGAGAGGAATACTTTAGGTTACCGAAGCAAAATATTTAATAATTTTAAAACTATTTTTTAAAAAATCTGATTCCTCCAATCTTTTAAGACAATTCGATAAATATAAATTTTTATGATTAGCTGTATTATTCAGGCACATTTTTTATTAAAATGCAGCCCAATATGACCGAGCCAAAAAATAAGAAATAAATAAAAACCAGAAACGACAAAGAATCTAGGATTTGCTTAAAACAGAAACCAAGCCAAAATTTATTTGTCTACAATATACAAAGCAAAGAAATATTTTTCACAGAAAAATAGTTTTTTTATGGAAAAGGGGTAATGGAGGATTGAACAAAAACCGAAAAGAATGCTTTTTGCTGCTCCCGCTACGGCAATTATGAAGGACAAGACGACGTCAATAAGAAAGCACAGTAATGAATTGAAAGTCCACGGGAAAACTGTGAGAACAGTTATTACATAAGATTTAAGCTCACACGTAAACCCCCTTGATCAGGTTATATGGATCGTTTTAGAAAACAAAACAAATGTTACTTCCCATCGAAATATTAGTTTGCTTAAGACTGCTATTGCAGAAGAATGGAATAAAATGTCTGAAGAATTTATTTTGAATCGTTTCGAAGGTGTGCTGATTCAATATTTAAAAATATATGGCGGCCATAATGATTAAATTTGCTGTTTTGTGTCTATCTTTTTATTCTGTTGTTTTTTTTTTAATCTGAATTAATCTTGTTTTATAATGGAGTCGTTTATTATAATACTAGAATATTCCTAATAATACTTCAGCACCTATGTTACAACTGTGGACATTATTTATTGTAAGAACACGTGCATAAATGTTGCATTTGTTTTTGTTTTATTTGTTGTTTTTTGTTCTTGTTTTTAAGGATATGTCAACCTTCGTGGGTTAAGTAATAACAAAGCCATCCTTATTAAAGAACAGTACAACCCATAACAGTGGAAACAAGGTGGTTCATACTTTTAGCAAGGATATTAGTCCTGCTATGTTTGGTTTCTTCGTTTAATGGCATGTCAACTCTTTTTAGGTTATTTAATGCCAAAGCCATTTTCCTAGTAGAACAGTAGTGGTACTGTTTAACCCATAGCTGGGAGGATAAGGGGGTTCATACCTTTCCCTAGGGTATTTGCCCGAAAGTGAACGTTATAGCGCGACTGGTGTACGAACTCACGTACAACGATTCCGCAGTCCATCGCTTTAACCATTACACCACGAGGATACCCGCATTAGTCCTAATGTAAACGGAATACCACAACAAGAATTCTAATGCTCTTACTAAATAGTTGCTATTTAGTATTTTAGCGACTTCACCACGTGATCTGCCCCGATATATAAAGCAATAATCTTTGCAAATGATTATTATCCGTTAGATACTTGAAACCATATATTTGTCAGAGAAAAACCCACTCCAGCATCTTTAAGTTTGTTAAACTAATGCAACAAAACCGTTAGAAATTAATCTAATTTTAGCCAAAATAAACTTACTGGGGTTGATATGGTGTAATATTACAAAATCAAAGGCTATCATTTTAAACAGGTTAATCAGATTAGTAGGATCCAGAGTTAGAGTCTCAGCAGGTACTACCACATTTGATTAGTGTGGACCTGGGAGTAATGACTACAAAGAGGTGACAATGCGCTCCTCAAAGTACTATAATCGGAGATTCGCTTTCTGATTTAGTTAGCTACAAAGAAAGATTCTTATTTTTCTAAACATTTTTCCATTATATATATATATATATATATAACCCTATGCAGGAAACAGATGTGATACAAAGACAATTAATAAGCAGTGTTTTGCAGTCTTTAAATCAGTTTCCCTTCTTCTAGAGAGTAAGGCAAACGAGAGTTAAAGAGCCAAGTCTGTTTTGCTATTTATCCATGGACTAGTGTTTGAATTCACAGTTTTCGTCCTTGTAGTCTGGTAGGCATACAATGTTAAGGAATAGTCTGTCCTACTATTTATCAATTGAGAGAAGAGTTGGATAAAAATTTTTCCAAGTGCATTAAGGAAATGACAACAACCTCTTCCTGGAAATGGACTCGAGTCGACGTTGGCGAAAACTATAACGACACTAGCAGCGATATATATATATATATATATATATATATACATATATATATATATATATATATATATATATATATATATATATATATATAAGAGTATCATGGATTTTATGACGTAAAACAATTAAAAGAATACAATAATCTACATGACAAGGCGTAAGATTGAATGATTAGAATAAAAAGACATTTCGAAAGTTCTCTGGATTGATGTATTGATCATGCATTAAATAACCCACTAGGATTGATATACCATAAAACACGACCCAAACAAATAATTTCATTTTGAAATATCCGTCATTATTTGAGATGTAAACGTCAGGGAACATACACGGTCTCGTTAATGGCATGCCCATCGGCGAATCTCTGCTTGGGTTTCATTTGGCTTTTAGGAAATGATGAGAGACCAGTTTCTTTTGGTAACCGGAGTGGAAAAATAATCGCAAAATATTCAGGGTATATGGCGCATCTTTCAAAATTAAATATTGTAAAACTTCATAGACTCGCAGTATTTCGCTTGATACGCAAGAGTAATTGTTTCAAACCTGTTTATTAATTCATTACTTAAATAACGGCCATTAGTAGAACCTTGAAAGTTTTCCGTTTCCCATTTTTCATAACTGCCACTATTCATTATTACTTTGCCATGACAACGATATCTGATGTTGTAACGTTCTCCAAAATTATATTTTTCATAAACTAAAAATTATCTGATGAAGTATTAAATGAAGTATTAAATTATACGTAATAATGAATGCATAAACACTCTACCAAAATGATTTTCTCATCGCTGCTCTCATATATATATATATATATATATATATATATATATGTGTGTGTGTGTGTGTGTGTGCCCGTGCGTGTGCGTGTGCGCGTGTGTATGTGTGTGAATGTTGGCTTCAATAAATAATTACTGATTGCCTGTTCGAATAAGGTGACAGAGAACATAAAAATGAAATGAATAATCAATAATGAAGATTAGAAATGAAATATTTATTAACGTTTAATTATGTACTATTAATAATTTTTATTTACTTTATTTAGATTAAGATTTCATTTGCGATTTCATGAACTCTACATGCTGAAGAAGCTGAGTGGCCGCCGTCAGGAATAATTATCCTCTAAATTTATGCACATATGCAAATAAGCTGATGAAAGATCAAATTAAGTATGTAGATGGAAATTTCGGGAGGAATGTAAAACAGGACAATTTTGAGTAGGGTATTTATTGGGTGATTACAATTTAGTTCAATAAATGGGAATTGACATTTATTTCAAGAAATTCTGTGAAAAGTCTTCACAATCAGGAAAAGAAGTATCAATTATATGATTTCAGTATTTAGTTTCCATATCTTTATATTTCAAATATAAGAGATGATTAGCCTGCACGAATCGGAAGTTACTTGTATGCTATATTATAGACAAAACTCCATAGTGAATACATATATATATATATATATATATATATATATATATATATGTGTGTGTGTGTGTGTGTGTGTGTGTGTGTGTGTGTGTGTGTGTGGAAGTAAATAATGGATTGTAATCCGACAATATATATAGAAAAGTTGATAACAAGGTAATTCAAGTAGTAGGAGAGATTTATTGAGAAGCAAAGTCGACATTATAGCGTTCCGGTTCTAATGAACCATCATCAAGACTATTAGATATGGTATTAGAGATGTTAAATCAACGATGGATGTGTAAAAGTGCAAAATACTAAAACCTTGGGAAAATGTGTATAACGTGAAAAGGTTGTCCGTATATGACAACTTTTTCTTGTTATGAAATATATATATATAGTAGTGGACAAATTCTCTTGCCTTGGAATCAACGTCCCATCTACAGAAGACGAGAAATTGTTCGCGACTAGCAAAAGCATAGACAGCTGTCAATAGGGTATTGGTAATACAAAAGTCTGACCTACCCAAAAATAAAAACACCTTTTTTTTCTCGCTGTTGTTGTGGCAATACTACCATATGAGTGTACCAATTGGACACTAAGTGTACAGAGAAAAAACTAAGCTACAATGGCACAAAAATGCTTCGAGCTATATTGAACAAATCGTAGAAGAAACATTCTATAAAACAGCAGCTGTACGTTCACTTCCCATCTTTACAACCATCCTAATCAGCTGAATAAGACATGCAGGACACTGCTGGAGAAGTAAAAACGAACTCATAAGTGACGTTCTCATGTGGACCCCATCGTACGGACGAGCCGGTATTGGACGCCCAGCTAGAACTTATTTACGACAGCATAGTATGGACACAGGATATAGTCTAGAGGACGTGGAGAATGCGGTGATGGATAGAAACAACGCAAGGGAAATCAGTGCTAGCGGCATGACATGATATATATATATATATATATATATATATATATATATATATATATATATATATATGGGGGGGGCACACGCCCGTTTGTGTGCACACAATAAGTGATATATTATCTATTTATAGTAAGCTGTTAGTCACGCTCTACCACTCTCGCTCTCTCTCTCTCTCTCTCTCTCTCTCTCTCTCTCTTTGCAACTTTCTCTCTCTTTGCAACTTTCTCTCTCTCTGTTTATCTCTCTTTCTCTCTCTCTCTCTCTCTCTCTCTCTCTCTCAGTAGACATACATATATATGTATATATAGTGTATGTATAGTTAAGGAGCATTTTATCATTTAGTTATATCGTAAATGATATACAATGGCAAGCTATTCAGAGTGGTATTTACCACAGCATATTAGATAGGTATAATAGATTAGACAGCATATTAGATAGGTATAATAGATTAGACAGCATATTAGATAGGTATAATAGATTAGACAGCATATTAGATAGATATAATAGATTAGACAGCATATTAGATAAGTATAATAGATTAGACAGCATATTAGATAGATATAATAGATTAGACAGCATATTAGATAGGTATAATAGATTAGACAGCATATTAGATAGGTATAATAGATTAGACAGCATATTAGATAGATATAATAGATTAGACAGCATATTAGATAGGTATAATAGATTAGACAGCATATTAAATAGGTATAATAGATTAGACAGCATATTAGATAGGTATAATAGATTAGACAGCATATTAGATAGGTATAATAGATTAGACAGCATATTAGATAGGTATAATAGATTAGACAGCATATTAGATAGATATAATAGATTAGACAGCATATTAGATAGGTATAATAGATTAGACAGCATATTAGATAGATATAATAGATTAGACAGCATATTAGATAGGTATAATAGATTAGACAGCATATTAGATAGATATAACAGAAAGCAAGTCTATTCGTACAGGTGTACAAATATAACAAATAAAGTTGGTGAACTTAGTAGAGGGTGACCCAAAGGCTCCTTTTTCAGTAGCTACTACACCTTGGTGCAAGGGAGGGCCCTACTCCATTCCCTGGATTGTTCCACTTTACCCTTGATCCTTACCTTATGATGCTGAGTGTCAAGCAACACAACATCAAGTACCATTTTTTGAGTCTTTGGTATGACTCTACTGAGGATTGAACCCCGGTCTTCTCGACCATTGGCGAACACTCTACACATTAGGACAATGACCTTATTGTGGTAGCAAATATTCAAAATTTAAATTCATGCAGCATTTCTAAATGTTTACGAAGTCAATGTTTAGAACATTTCTGAATTAATTGTCTTGCTTGGAACGTAAGTAAGTAAGTTGGCAACCGTGGTCGAAGGTGATCCGAAGGCTCCTTTTTCGACAGCTACTACACCGAGGTGTAGGGAAGGGTGCTACTCCTTTCCCTGGATTGCTCCACTTTATCCTTGATCCTTACCTGATAATGCTGAGTGTTAAGCAAAGTAGCATCAAGTACCGTTTCTGAGTCTTTGGTATGACTCGACATGTGACTGACCCCAGGTCTCATGGGGCATTGGCGAACACTCTAACCATTATGCCAATTTTTATCATTAAGGGTTTTAGGACTATTGTCTTCATCTTTATTGTGATTTTCACAATATGAGTACAGGTAAAAAAAACATACATAATAGTAGTAATCCTCGTCAAGTAAGAACATTAAGTTTATAAGTCCCAAAAATTCACACTGAACTGTCCAGCAGGACACATAGCGTAACGGTTATAGGCGTCGTTTCCCTAAGCATCTAAGGAGACAATCAGGTTCAATCCTGTAACAATACAG
The DNA here is from genome assembly GCA_963585895.1 of Sepioteuthis lessoniana. Classification (NCBI taxonomy): domain Eukaryota; kingdom Metazoa; phylum Mollusca; class Cephalopoda; order Myopsida; family Loliginidae; genus Sepioteuthis; species Sepioteuthis lessoniana. The sequence continues at coordinate 38,439,260 of OY757928.1, read as the reverse complement.
GAATAATCAACACTTCTACCCGGTTATGGCTAACGGAATCAGAACAGGTGACCCCCGTGGATTCAATAAATGACGTAGTTCAAAGTTCTGTGAAGGTTTCCGTGTTCGACAAAAAGGCCGAAACGTTATGGAAATAACAATAAAGATGAAGACAATAGTCCGAAAACCCCTAATGATAAAAATGTCTCAGTTAATGTTTTAGAGGTTTGTTGATGAGTTTACCTTTATATTTGTTGGTGTATTTCAAGGCCTGAAAACCAATACTTCTTTTTTATAGGCCTAACCTGTTCAGCGAGTCTTTGGTTTATTGCCTTAAATCTACCGAATTCTGTCTTCTTATTCTGTGTTCTAATTCTGCTTCTAAAATAACAGTATAATGCTTCTTTGTTATCTTCCCTTGTCCATTTTCTATGCTGTGGTCTCTGGTATGAGTGGTCGATTTGTTCATCGTTTGTGTATCTAAAAGAAGAATTAATTGTGTACCTGGAAAAAAGACACCCGATATTTGCAGGATGCCGAATAGATCCCCCAAGTTGGCTATCAAGGAAACACCTGCCGATCATGACGCCCTGACCTGTCGTCAGGGCCCCATTTTGATTTCGATTTCGATTTGCCAATTTTCCTAGGTAGTATATTGTGGCTATACCAGAGCCAAGATTAGTTTATTATTAGCGCGCCTGACGCAGATGTGACCGAGAATTGTTCATGAACAGTGGGTCACAAAAATATCCATTTAAGCTTTTAATGTTTTAACTTAGTTAACATCCGTTATCTTACTATTTTCATACTTTTCTTCTTAAAATAAATACCTGAGCTAGTTTCAGGTGTTCCTGTATCAGCTTTTTGTTTTCTCTTTGACAGCCCTATTTTGAGACTTTGATTCCGCTAAGGCTCCTCATTTCATAGTAAGAAGTGGGCTCCATATGTCTTTCCGGTTTCATTGAGGACAGTAATTGTTCTTAATTAACGCTTTCAATCTATATCAGGTACATATATTTTCATTGATCTAGAGAAGCCACGCGTAAGCCATACAGAATTTAGCGCAGAAAAATTTAATCAAATCTAATTCGTGTTTTCGAAATAGCTGTAAAAGATTCTCGAAAAAATATCCTCATTTAAGTTACAAATATTTACCAAAAGATTTCACAAGCAACGAAATCCATTATGTATTTTAAATCAAAGTAAGATTTTACTAACCAGACTTTCTTCTCTTCGAAAAAAAAACACACAGCAAAGATTCCCTTATCTTTCCCCAGCTGTTAAATCCTATATGAGGCCTAACTTGTTTTTTTATCGAAGTAAACAACATTTGGTCAACTTAAAACCCAAATGGACTTGAGCGTAAATAATATTTGTGAGTTTTTTTAATTTGGCTCAGCACCTTCTCAGTGTTTTTAAATTTCATTTTTTATGACATTGCTGACGTTTTAATTTCAAACGAAATGTTGAAATTCTAATCTTTATTACATCAACTTTGCTGTCTATCCCTTCTGCTAAATATAGAAACTGTTGGACTATCTACACAAGTGATTCATTTATTGGGTCGAAGATTTGCACTGAACTAGTCACATTTCTCGGATGAGCTGATAATAGGAGAATAGTGCATCAATGTACTGCAGATTCTCTTGAAGAAAACTCGTAGGTTTTGTATTTATAGTTTTTGCTTCACCCAGACAAGTCACCGAGCAAAAATAGAGAACACAATATATATATATATATATATATATATATCCATTTGTAAAATGTGTTGTATCAAAAGTTATTTTACTTCTAAAATAAAAGTTGGCGATCTTAGTCATGGGTGACCCGAAAGCTAACTTTTCAATAGCTACTGCACTGAGGTGTAGGGGAGGGCGTTACTCTATTCCATGGATGGCTCTACTTATCATTAATCCTTACATTATAGTATTGAGTGCAAAGCAAAGAGGCATCAATTTCGATATTTTTAAGTTTTAGAATGAATCACCCTGGAATTGAACCCTGGTCTCGTAGACCATTGGCGGACACTTTACTCATTAGGCCAATTTTATTTCTATTCACATGATTTTGAGAGTTAATTGAAATAAAGTTATATGAACAAAAAAGATATCAAGTCATATATTTAACCATGTTTTGTAATTCTTAAGGCAAAATTCATGTGAAAATAAATTTGTCTAATCATATTCTTAATGTTTTATTAACTTGAGTCAAAAGTTTTGCAATATTTTCGCAAAACGAAGCCCTAACTGACAGTGAGATGCTGATTTTGCCTGATACTATTTGAATACTACAAGCCGAAGTATGGAAGAAAAACTCTGAATTCAAGGCAGTTTTGCTCTGCTTTAAAAAATTAACCACGAGTCAAATCCTGTTCACGGCGGAAGAATTGGATGAAGAGGTGGCAACCATAATTAAGGGTGACCCGAAGGTTTCCTTTTCAATAGCTACTACAACGAGGGGTAGTGGAGGGCGCCACACCATTTCTTAGATTGCTCCACTTTATCTTTTGTCCATACCTTATATTTCTGAGTATTAGTCAGGGAGGTATCACGTACCATTTTTGGAGTGTTTGGTATGACTCGACTCGGGTTTGAACCCTGGTCTCCTGGGTCATTTCATCTTAGTTTCACTTGCTTTTGTCGCATTTGTTCAGCCAACGTACTACCGCTTTTAGTAAAATGCAATTGAAATTAAGATAAAAAGATATACGAGTCAACAATGATAACAATTGATTGCTATTCGATGTTTCTGAAGAGCAGACTTTCTCCTTCGCCCGCAATACAGAAGAAAATATTTCTATTTCCTATTGATGTCAAGTAGCGATAAACATTAATATTGTTACTTTTTTCTTTTTTTTTTTTTTTGGTTTGATGAGGTGGAATTCTTCAGAGAAATAATAACGTCAACACAATGGGGAAAAGAAGTAATAGGTATCTCTGTGTTAGAAATATGATTAAATCATCTGGAAAATGCTGAAATAGAAAAAAAAAAAATAAACAAAATAAAGAAGAGAAAACTACCCAAGAGACCTGTTTGTGTTTAACTTTACACTGAAACCGAAAAACTGCAGAAGATTAACATTGTATTTATTATAAAGAGGATGAGCTGCTTAAGCTTTCTTCTTCTCGGTTTTAGTTTTTTTTTTAAATTAAACACACTAAGACAAACGGAGTTTAACAAGACAGTTCAGTGATAAAATGAAAGGAGACACACATCCAAATTATACAAGTTAAAAGAATTTAACTGTAAAGCTTGTCTTCACGCTTTGAAGACGAGAAAAAAAGCACAGAAGAAATACGAGAACATGAGATTAAAATAACAATTTCCACGAGGTAATTAATATTAAAAGGAAGGAAATCAGAAAGAGTTCTATCCAATCAGAACTCACGTAAAAGCAAATTTTCCAGAAATGTGTATTGACTACTTTAGGCTCAGTTGCTCGCTAATACAATGACACTGCGTAGTACAATCAGTAAAGAAAGTATCACCAAAGTGGCAATGGTCCCTGAGCTAAATAGAATATATTATGCAATCAGTTGAATCCCTGAGGTTCATACAAAATCTATTATCTGAGTTGTAAATTGGAATGGGAAAAGTGTAACTTCATACAGATGATCATCTTATCCCCAGTGCACAAACGTAAATCCCGAGACAATGTGCAATTTTTTCAGGTAGATGTATTTACCAATCCCTTCACACGGACAAGAAGTGACAAAAGGTCACTTTTTAAGCGGGGTTTAACCGGTATGAATTCAGCATTTTTTTTCTTTTTCGTAGACCAGTTACCATGCCGATATTAAAGAAGCCAGTCTGTCCTACTATTGACTCATAGCAGGAGAGAAAATATTTGGATTAATACATTTTGCACGAGAATTGGTGCAATGAAATCAGCCTTGTCTAGGATTTGAACTCGTGTCACTGTGTCTATTTTCTACGAAAATAACAATTAAACCACGGGCACCTTTATTTCCCCCTTAAACAGTCTTGTCTCGGATTTGAACTCGTTTCACTGTGTCTATTTTCTACGAAAATAACAATTAAACCACGGGCAACTTTATTTTCCCCTTAAAATAATGTCAATATAAATCAAAGCATTTTTCAGCAGAATTGCTAAGCGTTCTAAATGTACACATCTGAGGAAAATTATCTTTCATGTATCATGTATTTCTATCTGATGAAATTAATTTCCACAATCACATGGTTTCACGGATTCCTATCGAATGTGGTTATTTAAGAAGTTACTTGGTTTAACGTAATCCTATATTATGCATTTAATTTTCACATTTATATAGTTTCACATGCACTAATATAATGCAATTAATTTATAAAGTTACTTACTTAACGTAATGCATTTAATTTGCACAGTTGCATAGTTTCACGCCCGCTTATCTAATCTGATTAATTTGAAAATTTACTTGGTTTAACATATCCCTATTTACACTCTTAACATGTTCTTAGTTACACATTTAGTTGTATTTAGAGTGCTTTAATAGATTCAGGTTAATACTTCTACTACTAAAATTACTACTGCTGAGACTTGTAGTCGCTCAAACTCCAGTGAAAGACCATCAGCTAACAGTGAAGTGGAAAACTGTAATGAGATAATAATAATAATAATAATAATAATAATAATAATAATAATACGTCGACCTTGCTAGAGAATTGAAAAAGCCGTGGAACATGAGGGTCACGATGGTACCAATACTGATTGGTGCTTTTGAAACAGTAACTAAAGGATTATTAAAGGGCCTGGCGGACTTGAAAGATGGCGGGTGAGTGGAGACCATCCAAAAAGCCGCATTATTGAAAAAGGCCAAAATACTGAGAAGAGTCCCGGAGACTTGAGGAGACTTGAGGAGACTTACTGTCACTCAAACTCCAGTGAAATACCATCAGCTAACGCTGGTGTGAAAAAATCTAAAGAAATAATAATAATAATAATAATAATAATAATAATAATAATCTAGCTATTGTCATTCTGTTCATCAACACGGTGACGAACAGAATGACGATAAAAAGAAAACAAAAATGGGCGCTTTAAACGACTAATAAATGACATCTCACTCAAGAAAACCTGGACTTAGCTAAGAACAGGAAACTTTAAAAGAGAAATAGAATCTCTCATAATAGCAGGACAAAACAACGCCTTAAGAACCAATCATGTCAAAGCGAGAATAGATAAGATGCAAGAAAATAGTAAATGTAGGTTATTTGGTGATAGAGACGAAATCATCAATCACATAATTAGCGAATGCTGCAAATTATCACAGAAAGAATATAAGACTAGACACGACTGGGTGGGCAAGCTGATCCTCTGTGAATTGTGCAAGAAATTTAAATTTGACTATACGAACAAAAGGTATATGCACAACACAGGAGCTGTCCTGGAGCATGACACACACATGTCTCCTATGTGACATCGACACACAAACGGATCACCTAATCTCGTGAAAAGTGAAAAGAAGGATTAGTACCTCGACCTCGAATTGAAAAAAAATCTGGAACATGAAGGTGACAATAATACCAATCGTGATTGGTGCATTCGGTACAGTAAATAAATGACTATTAAAGGAACTGGAGGACTCGGAAGTTGGAGGACGAATGAAGACCATCCACAGTACAGCATTGTTGAGAACGGCCCTAAAACTGAGAAGAGTCCTGGAGACTTAGGACGACTTGCTGTCACTCAAACTCCAGTGAATGATCATCAGCCAACGCTGATATGAAAATCTAAGGAATGATAATCATATTTACCAACCCCTCCGCTCGGGCAGGATATGACATGAGGTCAATTTTTAAGCGAAGTTTAACAGGTTTCAATTCAGAGTTTTCCTTCTCCTAAACTAGTTGCCTTACCAAGGCTGAAGAACCTAGTCTTCCCTACTATTTACCCATAGCTGGAGGGAGAATAATCGGATTCATACCTTTCCCAAGGGCATTAGTGCTCTGTGAAATGCAATTAGTCTCGTCCAGGATTTGAACTCGTATCGTCGTGTCCGTTTCCTACGACGATAACCATTACACAACGGGCACCTCTAGGGAATGATAATAATGACAATAAAAACAACAACAACAACAACAACAACATCAACAACAACACTAATCACTTTGACGGATAGATTAGACCGTAACAGATAAAACAACTTCGAGTGAAATTAAACCGGTAGTAATGACAAAAAAACCGAGTTGATCCAGTGATATGGGAAAAATTAAGAATAGCAAAAAAGAAAATGAGAACACTAAATCTTACCATGATAATATAGATAGAAATAACCATTTCCATATGCGTGCTTTTCATAAATGATATCTAATTTCGTTAGTGAGATACTGAACCGATACAGATTCTATAGTACTTTTCGTAATTTTGATCTCATCATTATGCATTGCATATGAGAATATAACATTTCTAAATCAGATTTTAGTAAATGTATTTCCTTGTAATGCTACCTGAGAAAGAGTTCCTAATCGTAAGGTTCTTGGAAGGGATATTGATTTGAAATATCCGTGACGTATTGCTAAAAGCATGTTTAAGTAAGTAAAGCTGGCGACCGAAGTCGAGGGCGAACTGAAGGCTTCACTTTTCAATAGCTACAACATTGAGGTGTATGAGAGGGCGCTACTGTTGTATACTCAATTGCAGATTCATGCAGAATCATAACGACAACACAATAAAGACGAGCGACACAGTTCTTAGAAAAATATACCTCTCACTTTATTTGAAAGGTTTGTATGTGAGAGGAAGTTTGAGACCGAACAGAACTGCAACATATTGGCCCTCACTCTATTGGTCATAACCGAGTTTCTTTCCCGTTTTCCTGGGCTACTCAACCGGAGGCCTGGGGGTCTACTCTGCTGGGTGCTGGCTTTCTCTACCACATCTCACTCCAACTGGTCTGGTCTCCAAACTAACTGACTTCCTGTCTTCACCGAGTTATATAATAGTTCAATCGCCCACTCAATATCTTTGGAATGGCATGTTTGATCGTCATCAAGCGGAAATAACTGCCATGAAGTTCACAGGTCACTCTCTTCCGGTGCATCAGTCTATGACTGTACCGTGGGATTTTAACCCTATCCCCTATTGTCAGCAAAGTTCACCCACGCCAATGGAAAATGCATTTCCGCCGTCTTTGAAATAGCATGTTTGGCCGGGTCGAAGGTCAATATACTACACTACTCCATTTCTTGGATTGCTTCACTTTACTCTTGACACGTACCTTATATTGCTGAGTGTTAAGCAAGGAGGTATCAAGTGCCATTGTATGGCACTTTGGTATGATGCGACCTGGTATAGAACCCTGGTTTCTCCAAGAATTTACTGAGAAATTACGCTATAAATCTTCCGTAACAAAATTGCTGGAAAATTTAGTTTGTTTGAAAAAAAAAATATTGATTTTAGTACCATTTCCAAATGTGTTTTATGTGTCTTTTTAATGCAGTAACCAGCGACTCCACTATGGGCATAAGGTAACACAAGGACAGTAATTAAGTGGAGTAAAGCTGGTCTGATTTCATAGTTATCCTTTGTCTAAAATTGCTGCTTAAAAAAGGCTAACAACCTAATCCCTACGTTTCATCCATAGTGGAGTGGAAACGGATTTATGTCTTTCCTGAGGGCATAAGCTTAAAAGTGAAACGCAAACCACCTCATCCAGGATTTGAGCTCGGGTCGCTGATTTTGTTATGTATGACGATACCTATTTCGCAAACCGTGCCTCTCATAAGTGATACTCTAATTTCACAAGTGACATACTGAACCAGTACAGTTTATAAAGAACTTTACATGTTTTTGTTTTATCCTAGGATTATACATTTCGTGTCAAAACAAAATTTTTCCAAAAGGTATATAGGTCACCACTGTGCTTATCACTGCTGAGTTCACAACCCAATTCTGAAGTAACCTTTCTCAAAATTACACGCATGATCTATTCAAATTTGTCTCAAATATCTTCAAGCAATTAGGTTAAGAATAACACCGTACTGCATAAGTCACGGGTCCTTTTTAACGTACAACATATACTCAACACATCGTTTCAAAAAGAATCTAGATTAAAATCAATAAATGCTTTGAGAAACCCTTGCAAAAAACACTGGTACTCGCGCTAATATTTGTAGACGGCAAACCCGATAATAAAATACTAGCGGCATTCTTAAATTACGCGAGGCTTCTGTTGTATATCTAATACACTGGGTTAACAAGGATACGTAGTATAAACTATCTTCTTATTTTCTTTTTTTTCCTGATTCAATTGAGAATATTCCGGAAGTCTTATGGTCTGTATGTCATGACGCCGGATGTTAAATTACTGAAAGTGACAGAGAAGAAATAAATGCAGCTATATTTATAAACTGAAAAAAAAAGCCAAAAAAATAAAGCTGTTTCTTTTGAATAGAAATCGAAACATTACAAATAGAAGACTCAACTATGAATTAATACTATTCAATATTTTGATTGAAACAAACATGAAGCGTCACGCAAAGAGTCGTGATAAAAGATATGAGCGAATAACCAGGAGATAATTCTGTTTATTTTTACATATTCATATATACACTTCAATCCACTTTTGAAAATTTTCTTTTATATATATATATATATATATATATATATATATATATATATATATAAACATGCACACCTATATATATATATATATATATATATATATATATATATATATATATATATATATAAACAAACATGCACATATTTATGAATATATATATATATATATATATATATATATATATATATATAT
>OY757928.1:38343025-38428025 GCA_963585895.1 Sepioteuthis lessoniana | reverse complement strand
TGAAATTATGTCGCGCTATTCACATTCAGACGAAGAAATTGGGCAAGTTATGAACGCTTATCCTCCTGACTATGTGTAAATTGAAGTACCTATTGTTCGACAACACCACCTCTGGTTTTAATTAACCAACGAAAGTTAATATATCATAAAACAAAGAAACAGAACGAACTAAATCAGGTTTTATTTTTGTTTATATGCATTTAATTTTTTGGTTTTTGGTTACAGATGGCTTTTTGTAATTAACGACACAAAACAATTTCCCTTTTCACTGCGCAACATTCTACTTAAAATGATTGTGTTCTGGTACTTTTTACTTACAGAAAAATTTAACTCATTTTTTTTAATAAATGAGATGGGGAGAACATTGGTATTAATAGTCGATGTAGTCTTATTTGTTTCAGGGTGAATCATGTGGCAATCATGGACTGAGCAAAGGTCTTTTTTTGTCTTTCATTTATTGACACCGGCTTTCCTTGTCAGATTTGTTTTATTTTCGTACAAAGTTGCTCGACACCTGAGAGAAGCCATATTGACGTAAACTAACGTGGACTAATATTCTCAATTAATGAAACCTTGTTTTAAAATGACCAGTCATTTATTGGTTTTTGTGTCCTGTCACAAGTCACCAATGACTAAGTCCACTTAATCTGACCAAACAATTTCTATTATTTAATAATGAATATGTCCGTCCAATCTACTAAGAATTTAATACAGCTTTGACACCAATGCATGCAAGTAGATTTCGTTACGTGCGTAGAATTAAAGCCGTGTCTTTATGAAATTATACAGATGTTGACAACAGTGCATATATGTGTGTCTACGTTTGCGTGCCTGCGTGCGTGTGTGTGTGTGTGTGTGTGTTTGTGTGTGTGTGTGTGTGTTTGTGTGTGTGTGTGTTTGTGTGTGTTTGTGTGTGTGTTTGTGTGTGTGTGTGTTTGTGTTTGTGTGTGTGTTTGTGTGTGTGTGTTTGTGTGTATGTGTGTGTGTGTGTGTGTGTGTGTGCATACTTTGGCAGAATTTCCTCGTAGAGGCATATCTGATTAAATATTACAGACAATTTGTGTCTGCATATTATTAGTTAGAGCCATTTAAATATCTGTATTGTTGTTTTGATGTCCGGCTTGAATTGCCTAACGAATTTTCCGTATTTAACTGGTTCCCAGTTACTTTCCCGCCCCTCTTTGAGAATATATATATATATATATATATATATATATATATATATATATATATATGCGTGGGTATTTATTTAACTACTTATTTTTTGTGTACGAATATATATATATATATATATGTATATGCATGCATTTGACGTTGTTTGTGGTATGATGTATAATGTGGTATAATGTGTGATATAATGGATAATTTGGTCTAATGCATAACGTATAATGTGGTATAAATATATATAATGTGGTTTACCCTATGATTTATGTGGTCTTAATCGTGTTATGATGTATAATGTGGGATAATGTGTGATATAACGGGTAACAAAGGAAAATGTATAATGTAGTTATATGTATAATCAGGTATAATCATATAAAATGTGGTATAATTTGGTGTAATGTATAATGTATGCGATGATGCTTGTGTTATAAAAGTTATCATCGTAAGAAATAGTCACGATAACCCAAGTTCAGATCCGAAACGAGGCTGATGGATTTTTTCACGAAACTAATAGCCTTTGGTAAGTTATTCCTTCGGCTATTCTCCCTTGCAAGGCTGTTGAGACTCTTAATGTCATTCTAAGAGAAGTTCAAATCTCGTAAACTCAGCTTTAAAAATTGACCTTGTGTCACATCCTGCATTTGTAGAGAAGTTGGGTAATTACATATAAATGTATGTGAGTGAGATTAAATGTGCATGTGTGCATGGTGCGATGATATTAATTAGAGTTTTTACCCAAAGGTAATCAACAGAAATTATATAAGCTCACCTTATACTCACCTGATTTCGAAGGCTTACTTCTATAATTTGTATACAATCATTTATTGGTACTTTACTTTTCACACTCACGCGCGCGCACACACACACACACATACATACACACACACACACACATACACACACACACACATATATATATATATATATATATATAGAGAGAGAGAGAGAGAGAGTGTACGTAAGATTCCTTTGGTTATTGGTATAAATTATTTGTTTAAAATTTGTCTTTTTTCTTGGACTTCGTAATCAGAACGATATTATAATCCCGTCATACAATTCAAATTTCAAATTACTATAACTAAATTATTAATATCTTTACACTGATCACACCAAACTTTCTCGGAATTTATATTCTAGTTCACGTTCAGTGAAATGACTTTTTAATATTTTCAAAATTATTCAAATCATGTATTATTGAATCAACACTTGCTTAGTTGGAAGCTATTATTAAAAATAAATTATTTGCATCTAGATCTAATATTCCACCAATGTGACGGAAAACCAACAACGTGTGGTCGTAATATGAAGGCCTGCTCTAGTCCTTTGGGTTATTGGCACAAAAGCCATGTCTGACTCCATAGACCAACTTTTTGTAGGCTTTGTGGGGCGAACGGCTGTTTGCTTGCAGCAACAGGTGTAAGTAATATTATTGTATTTTACATAAAATAAACTTCATTAGTTCTATATATATATTTGTCTTTAATACATCAAATGATCCTCAATTTACTCTAATAAAACTTAATATTTCTTTCTATAGGTTTGTTTGTCACAACGAAATTAATCAATCTGCAATAATTTTTTTTCATCTGTGATACCCACCATCCCCTTCAATTTAATTTATTAACATTTCTAATGTACATTCGTTTTTATTTTTTGTCTGTAATGACATTTGTAACAGAAAAATTACCAAGCATTCGTAAATAACTGCTACGTGTGCTGTTTTGTTTTCAATTTTTCAAGTGAATCTGCTCTAACGAAAAGTAGACTTACATATTGATATTTGCCTCGCTTTCGTCTTTTATTAGAAAAAAAATATATTTAATAATATCCGTTTTAATGTTATTAAACTTCCACCAGAAATAATAGAATTCCTGCTATATTTGACGAAGAAGAAAATTAACTTATATAAAATGCTGTAGGGAATTACCTATTTATGATATATATCGTATATACAACAGCAGCAGCAGTAGTAGTAGTAGTTGAAGTTGTAGAAGTTTTCTTATCATTATTATTAGTTGTTGACAGTGTGTGCATGTGTGGTATATGACATCACGTGAGAGAAAGTGTGTGTGTGTGAGAGAGAGAGAGAGAGAGAGTGTGTGTGTGTGTGTGTGTTTATTTATGATCACTTCGTACGCGCGTCTTTCATTTTTGTGAGTGACGACATCTAGATTATATATATATATATATATATATATATATATATATATATATATATATATATATATATATATGCGCGTGTTTATGCATCTGTGTGCATGTGTATGTGTAAAGATTTTATATAAGAGTACATATATGTATTATTTATTTGTTTTGCTTGTGTTTTATGCGATGTCACCCCTTGCAATTAATTTGAGTACAAATCCCGTTCACACACACACACACACACACACACACACACACAGATAGATAGATAGATAGATAATTTGCATGGGAATAGCTTCAGGGCAACATTATTTTAGATGAGCCAGAATTTATTCGTTTCCACCCAGTTAAAAGCTTTTCAGTATTGCTAACATGAATAATTCTATTTAACATTGGTCATTTGTCTGCACTGTTAAATGGTTTTACGTATTGCTGAAACTAATAATTCTATTTAATATTAAACATATTTTTATTCAGAGTTTAAAATTATCATATATTGGCAACTTTAATTATTCTAAATTATTTCGACATTCGTTATCTAATACTAATTATTCTATGTAATATAAATCATTTGCTTGCATACATATAATTGTTTCAAATATATCCACTAATACAAATAATTCTAATTAATATTAATCATTTGTATGCACATAGAAAAACTAAATCAGAGTACTGCTATCTCAACACAGCTGATCCTCAGTAAACCCCCTTGAATCACCTTTAAAGATGAATATGGATGGATACTTGTTTGCAACTAGAGCAATTCCCAGACAACTCTCGGGACAATCATATAGGAGCAAAGACTTAAGATGACCAGCAGATGAATAGGATCAGGCGTCACCAACCACCTTTCAAGAATAGTAATGACCAAACAGGAGTATTGCTTGTCACGTTATCCCTTTGGCTACCAGGTCAAGTTCTGCTTAGCTACCAGGATTCTTTCTTTCAGCATTAGGCATCATAACATACAGCCAACAGATGCTCGCGTTGGGAGGTTTTGCACGTCTGCAGTGGTCCAGTCAGCGTTTTCTAAAGCTCCGGCCAACAGGGTGACTATATTATATGTGTATGTGTGAGTGTGTGTATGTGCGTGTGTTTAAGTACTTTATTCAAGCGTTTTCCCCATGTGACGATGTCTTGATTGTTTGATTGAAAGATTGTATATATCCATTTGTGTATGTATATGGTGCAATGACATTAAAGTGGGTTTTAATACATGGGAAATCATTAGAAAATGTCCGCTCCGTACGGCACACAGTTAATTTGACTAAGATGTTTTTATTATTCGGTTACACACGTTTATCAATATGTTTTGATTTCTACTGGTTCTCTCCTTTTCTTCACACACAAACGCACACACACACGTGCATCTATCTATCTATCTATCTATCTATCTCAATGCGTTCATTATCTATCTATCTATCTATTCATAGTAATTTTGTCACTGTTTCTGCAAGAAAAAATCGAATTAGTTAATTAATTTCTAACGTTTCTTTGAATCTGTGTTGTGGTCTTCAGATAAGACTGGTGGAAGAACAACGCAAACAATGGGTGATAGTTGAACGTTATTGTATTAGCAGAAAAAAGGAAGTCATACAAAAGAATTACTAGCCGTTCTCAGCTTGCAGTCTGTCTGTCAAATGTCTCGTATGAAACGAGAAGTTGTCTTATCCGAGCGAGGTAAGCTCAGCGAATATGTTTTGGTTGGACGAATCCATCTTTGGGGTAGAGTAGGATATGTCCCCATAACAGTCTGCTTATGTTGATGTTGCACGAAAGTTCTGGTAATACCTCCAAGAGAGGCCTAAATATATTTATCCTTGACCACTCAACAAGTATATGTACTTAGTTTCCACTCACTTGATTGCCCGATTTTTGACGAGGAAACGAACAGGTGAATGTGGACTACCAAAGTTCTCCTATTTCAAATCTACACATTATCAACAAAACCGCTTCCTTCCATTTAAATACTTGACAAAAGATAATAAGTTGTACATATGTGCATTTCCATTTCTTAGTCGTTCGTTAGAAAAATGATCTTACTGATCACAAAGAGACTGAAGTACTGAACCCGCAGTGAGAGTCAAACTCACAAGTAACGCTTCTGTAACTCCAACCCTTGCAAAAACTTTCGTAACTTGAGGTGACGTTTATTCTCATTCTGGTATTTTTTTAAATAAGTGTTAAGTATAAACTGTAATGCATAAGTTATTAAAGAATCTAGCAGTGAAAAGGGATGAAATTTTTAAAGTTCAAGATTTCGTGCCGTAGGATTGATGTAAGAAGCACTTCGGATGTAACACAGAAAGTTTTCCGAGGTAACAAATGATATAAAAAAAAAACAGCAGACACAAGATAGATGATTTGACTAAGTTCAAAATCTCCACCAGTATTGTTGGTGTAACAAGAAATGCTTCATTTAGCACCTTGGACTGAGAATAGAAAATTTTCCGTGGGAACTACAAAAAATATCAAAAAAGCCAGCAGCCATAAAATAAATCAACATATTGTCCAGTATTCTTGATGTAACAATATATGCTTCATCTATCATCCTGAGGTGGAAACAGCAATTAAATAAAATTTACCAAAATCACCAGACCCAGTCATCTAAGTGGTGTCGGTGGCTGGTTTAGAGATGTTGGGCTTAGAAGTTTTGTGAATCCCAATTAAAGAAGACGTGTTTCTCGATTCGTCCACTTTCTTTTACTGGCAGGGGACACGAGGATGCAAGAGGTCACGTTGAGAGGTAAGTGATTTAATCAAGTAAAGATACGAAGACATGCTAGAACGCAGAAGCTAATTAGCATATTGCATTCATTATATATTTTTATTTACTTCCACGGCCTCAAAACCTGAACTCAGGGGATGAAACAGGAAGGGTTCCCACACTTATGTAGAGTTGTGTTGTAGGGCCATTGGTCTAATAGGTTGAGTGGTTGCTAATGGCCCGGGAAACCAGAGTTCAATCCCAGTTCGAATTATACCAAAAACTCACAAAATGGTACTTGATGCCGCCTTGCTTAGCACTCAGCATTTTAAAGTAAGAATTAAGGATAAAAAAGAGGAATCCCAGGAATGGAGTGGCGCCTTCCTCTACCCCACGGTGTAGTAGCTATTGAAAAAAGAGCCTTCGGGTCACTATCGACAACTTTAGTAAATGATACATAGCAGCTGAAACCATGGCTGAATTACAGACAGAAACTGATGAAGACTTTCTAGGGCCCGATGTTGTTGTTTTGTCTGCAGCAACATGTGTAAAATATACTAAGATATTGTCAGTTGATATATTTTCGAATTTCTGAAATATGACTAATGAGGTTAGAAGACTTACGAAGACCTGAGTTTTTTGTCCTTTATTATTTACGCCACGTCATTTGTGTTCACTGGTAAACTCTGTTCAACGCAAACTCTGCAATCAGACCGCAATGCAAAACCTCGTCCTTCCGGCGGGATCTTCTCAAGGGACGTCTTCATTGGCTTGGTCATGCTCTGCGTCGCTATTTCTTCATCAGAGAATCCATCGATCCAATCCCTGCACAGGGCCAGAGGAAGAGTCGTGGTAGACAACTGAAAACATGGCTCAGGGCTGTGAAGCAAGATGCAGAATATATTCTTAGGCTCGCGTCTGTATGGAGTTTGTGGCTCGAATCGCGAATGGCTGGCACATATCTGGTCGATAGCCTCTGACCGTCAATCTTTGTCGACTTTCATTTGGTACGCGGTAAACTCATTGAACTGAGCCGGCTCAACCGAACAGAGGTGTTTACGGTCACACGCACGCACACACACACACATTCACTTAGGTACTCACACACACAGTGTTTATATTCAATATATAAATATTAAATACGCAGAAGTGTATATCAGACTTATATAAAATGACTTAATCGAAATAAGAACTGTTGGTAATCATCCATCTTTGTGAAAACTTAAAAAAATGTCTCATTATCACGTTAGCATAAAAAAAACTAGCCATGGTCATCTTTCGATAGTTACTTTATCTAATAAATCTAATAAAATAAAACGGAAATTGTTTTAAGATATACCCATGTAAGTACCACTTTATGGTTCCACGACTTGGACATTAAAAAAAGTGTTTGCCGTTTATCATATTTACCAACCCTCCACTCGGGCAGGATATGACACAAGGTCAATTTTTTAAGCGGAGTTTAACAGGTTTGAATTCAGAGTTTTCCTTCTCCTAGACTAGTTGCCTCACCAAGGCTAAAAAACCTAGTCTGCCCTACTATTTACCCATAGCTGGAGGGAGAATAATTGGATTCATACCTTTTTCCAATGGTGTCAGTGCTATGTGAAATGCAATCAGTCTCGTCCAGGATTTGAACTTGTGTCGCCGTGTCCATTTCCTACGACGATAACCATTACACCACGGGCACCTTGCCGTTTTATAACCAAACCTTGGAAGCAGCGCGCAACAAAACAGAAATTGTTGGGTCACTTACCTCCAATCTTAAGTTGATGAACAAAATATGATGAGCTCTAATAGATGAGTTAGGATGAATTCATGCGCAGCGTTCCCCTATGAACAACTCTCACATAACCATATACCTCAGTAGTAATCTTTCATTTGCTGAAAGAGATACCTCATTAATGTATTTGTTACGTTGCTGGACTGTGATATTGTAGGAAGTGAGTTCTAAATCCACGCGCGCTATTACGTTCACTTTCAGACGAATGCCCTTGAGAAAGGTATAATCTCTCCCATTCTCCTGCTACAAGGATGGTTTCGGTATTAATTCACTCATGAAAGGTTATATGCCATTAAACAAAGAAAACGAAACTGATGACACATCCACCGAAAGCGATTTCTACTCAAGCAGAGAAAATGCACGAACTGCTATTGACCGTTTGAAAATCTCTTTGAAAAAAATTAAAGAAGAATTCTTCCAATGTGTAGCCATATCAGTACTGACTTATTTTGGTACCATCTGGACTTTAACTAAACACTTGAAGGGTGATATGGGAACGATGCAAGGATGCTTCGTACTGCTTCAATAAATCCTTGAAGCAACACCCCACAAAACGGCATCTTTACACAGAATTTTTCTCTCATCTTACCGACTATTCAAGCAGGACGAACAGGTCCTGCTTGGGACTGCTGGTGAAGTAAGGTCAAAATCTCTAGTGACGTTTTCCTGTGGACGCCTACACATGCAAACACAAGCATGAGTTGACCAGCAAAAGCTTACATTTGTTGATTCTGAGCAGACACAGGATGCCATCTAAAGGACTCAGAAATAGCTAAGTCCCATCAGTACAAACAGGGTGATATATTCAAGGGAATCAGTGCTTTCGCTGCGTCTGTATGATGGTGATGATGATGATGATGATGACGATGATGATGATGATGATGGTGATTAAAAGCGTAGAATTTTGTAACATTGGACGATTAGCCATTACTGATAAAACAATCATTATTCACTACGCTGCAGCATGCTTTCAAGTTAGTCCTGTGTCTCTGTCTCTCTCTTCAGTTGAATGTATGTTTACCTACAATCATGTGTTGAGTGAATGATCATTTTTTTTTTTTTTTTTTTTTTTGTTTTTTGCAATCTAAGCTAAGCCTCTTAACTACGGACAGATTTTATTTTTGCCTTCCCATGAATGTCAACCTTTCAAACCATCCTTCAAACTTCAACAGCCATCAACATTGTCTATTTTTCAATGGTTTTATTCAGTACATCTAAGTTGAAGATGAAGATTTCTTCTTTCTTTCTTACTTTCTTTCTTTCTTTTTCTTTTTGAAATAACCTTTATTCTTGCAACTGATTCGTGTTGTACAGGGAAGAACATGAAAAATAAACTAGAGAATATATTTAACGTTTTTTCATTGCAACTTAGAGCAGTTCTTCTCAAATTATTTGTTGTGGCCTACCGGCAGGATATTTTCCTTGTGTGCCACGAACCGGTATCATATTTGTGCCTTATTATTATTATTATTTGGTTTATGATCAAGTTCCAAGAATTTCTATCAGTTGTACTGTACCAAAGCACAAAAAATAGTACATATACAGAGTGATATATAATGCATTCAAATTCTTACATTACACGTTATATATATATATATATATATATATATATATATATATATATATATATATATATATATTACAATAACATGAAACATGAAACTTACAAGCTACTGTATATAACTAGTACAAGCAATAGTACGCATAATCTACTCTGATATATATATATATATATATACGTGGTGCATTCAATAAGTTTCCAGACTTTTTTTCGTACAGGCATTTAAAATTATCGTAGACTCTTGAAATTCAGTATGTTATTGCCATGTATCTTATGAGATGACTGGCCAATTTTTATGATTTCAGGTTCAAATGAACAGCTACAGCAACAGTTGGAAGACACCTTATTAAAGCCTGATAGTCACAGGTGGTGAATTTCAAAAATACAATCTGGACGTGAGTACACTTTAGAAGAACGATTTGCAATAAAAATTCTGTTTCAACATGGAAAAAATGCCACAGAAACGTATGGAATGCTTCAGGCTGCTTTTCGACCATCTTGCATGAATCGAGCATCGGTTTCAAGGAAGCCAGGGAGTCTATGAGGGATGATGAGAGGTGTGGAAGGAGTAAGGAAGTCAATACACTAGAGTTGATTGGCCAAAGGGTTAGGGTGAGGGTTATGTTGAGGTTTTAAGTGAGTTCAGGAAAAGATTCCATCGGAAAAGACCAGCACTCTTCAAATCGGATCAGTGGCATTTCCACCAGGACAATACACCAGTCCACAACTCCATCCTGCTCACAGACTATTTAACCAAGATGGACATCATTTCCTTACCCTCCCTATAGTCCAGACCTTGCTCCCTGTGATTTTTAGTTATTCTCTAAGCTCAGAAGCTGTCATTATGAGACAATTGAGGAGATGAAAGAGGCTGTGATGAAGGTCATTGACATGCTCACACATGAGGCCTTTATGGGGCCTTCTATAAGTTTTTAAATGGTACAACAGGTGCATGGCAGCCGAAGAAGATTACTTCGAAGGGGACTAGAGATTCATGTGTGTACTATCAGTAAAAGTACCCAGAAGAAAAAAGTCTGGAAGCTAATTTAATGATCCTCGGTCACATTAGGATTATAACGTGACCGGTTTGTTTTGTTTTTTTCTTAAAGAAATAATTGCTCCGTAATGTCAGTTACATTGAGCTTCTTATCAGGAAAGTTTAAATCTTCACTGTGGAAAGTTTCTTTTTGTCCTGATGGAATTACTCCCAACTCTACTTTAACTGAACCGAAAAATACTATATATACATATGTGTGTGTGTGTGTGTGTGTGTGCACGCGCGTGTGTGTGAATATCTCTCACTCTCTATATATATAGAGTAAGAGTGAGAGATAAATATTCACACACACTCTGACTTTAAATAACTGAACCATATAGAGTTCGATCTTTGAGTCAAATAGAACTGTTTGACATTTTCACTCTGTTCAGAAAAATGTCTTGCATTAAATTGAATTGTTAGAACTGGTTGACCATTTAACTGTGCCTAAACAAATGACTAATTGAATTGCTTGTGATAAACTGCAATTCGTGTAACTATCTAACTGTATACAAACAAATGAGTAATGTTGAATTGAATTATTAGTGTTGAAAAGCAATACTTGAAATTCATTAACATTGTTTAAATTGAATTATTAGTGTTACATAGCAACACTTGAATACATGAAATCATTAAACTCTGAGCAAATAAATGAATTGTGCTATCAACAAAATTTTTACAAACCATATATATATATATATATATATATATATATATATATATATATATATAAGAGAATCTGGCATTAAATAACCTACAGGAGGTACCCGTGGTGTAAATGTTATCGTCGTAAGAAATGGACACGGCGACACGAGTTCAAATACTGCACGAGACTGATAGCATTTCACACAGCACTAATACCCTTGGGAAAGGTATGAATCCAATTATTCTCCCTCCAGCTAAGGGTAAATAGTAGGGTAGACTGGGTTCTTCAACCTTGGTGAGGCAACTAGTCTTGGAGAAGTAAAACTCTGAATTAAAACCTGTTAAACTCCGCTTAAAAATTGACCTTGTGTCATATCCTGCCCGAGCAGAGGGGTTGGCAAATAGGATTAAATAATCTACAGCATTTGATATGCCATAAAACCAAACTAAACCAAATACACATAAGCACACACACACAAACACACACACACACACACACAATTATATGTATGTATGTATGTATGTATGTATGTAACAGGAAATTATGCGTGATTTTTTTCAAATGTATCTATGACTTTACATAAATCAGATTTCGACAGACCTCATCAAGACTTTACAGAAGTTTTCTGATTAAACAAAAGATTGTATAGCGGCTTTCATCTGTCTGATAAAATGTAGACCCTTCAAACTTAATATTTACTCTCATTTTTCATCTACTCGTGTGGATGTACCATCAACCGTGCGTAAACTAGTGAGTTTGTTCCAATCACAGCCTAATAAAGAAAGTTGCCGTTCTTCGACTGCGTATCTTGTTTAGACGAGGCAACAATATAATCCGATAAGTCCGCAGGTTACGGTGGGAGACACAGACAAACCGGTAAGAACAGTACTTATCAAATCAGATAATTTCACGAAGACCAGAGCTGACCGTAACACCGGAAAGGAGAGCGGCTCTATCCGTCTTGTCTACAAAGTAATCCTTTCGAGCTGCACAATATGAGACATGTCGGACAAATTTCATCGCAAGATGGTAGCATTGAAGAAATTGAAAACTGGCGAATACAGTAGGCGGTCGTGAGGTCTGTAAATGCTGGGAATCATGTCGCCGGAAAATGGTATTGTTTCTAAGATAAAGAAAGAAGGAGGAGCAAACACGTCAGTAAAAGCTGCCTGAGTAGATGCGCAGTAAAATAGGAAGTGTAGCATTATCTGGTAGGTTAATATTGACGGGAAGCAGAGTATTTTAAGCTGTTGTTTATTTCTTTAAACTAGTGGGTTCCATTTGTACATTAGACTGATGTTTAGAAATCTTTGTGGACGACAGGAAGTTATTTTCTAATTAGAGTGCATCATTTGGCTTATGAATGTGATTTTACATTCAATAATTCCACTTAAACACAAATAAAACAAATATGTGTGTATGTGCATGCGTGCATATATACATACATATGTAATTGTTTGTGTTTCTGTGCGTGTGTGAATGTAATACAGATTATCATGCCAGACTGTAAAAAATTCGATTACCACTGGGGAGTAGCAAAGTGAATTATTGACCCTACATTTTATTGGACTTTTGATCGAAAAGATGAAATGTCGGTTGCGTCACTAACAAGATATGATTAAAGACAACAGAAATAAAAAATGAAAACGAAAACCCCGACACACACACACACACACACACACACACACATATATATATATATATATATATATATATATATATATATATATATATATATATGTAAAATAAATAGAAGAAAACTCAAACCTAGAAAAAATGTCATAAATTTATTTCGTCGAAAAATCTTATTATACTCTTCGTCTCTCCAGATGACTTTCCACGCTCAATTTGAGGAGGAAAAACAGCAAATTTGGATTACAGTATATATATATATATATATATATATATATATATATATATATATATATATATATATATACGGACAATGAATGGATATTACTGACTCTGGTACCCGGTAAAGCAAAAACAAACGATAGCTACAACATAATGCCTTATAATTCCCAAATTGACATGGTTCGCTCGATGACTGAGCGGTATTATGCTAAGTCTAATGTAAAGTTGGGCGGGTTTTGATCTCAGCTTCAAGCTTCCTACGTGTTAGGCCACACTGAGGAGTTGTGATACAACGAAAATGTCTCTCAGTGGATGACAATAGAACTATATATATATTGACTTAGATTCTTTTTTAATAGCATATCGATATTCGTGGTTTAATTAATGCCAAATATATTCTTGTACGGTAACAACAATGTTGTTATTTAACCCCTAGCCAGAGATAAAGGGTTCATTCCTTTCCCGAGGACATTAATTCGAAAGTGAACGTGATAGCGTGACTGGAGTTCGAACTCGGTTTCTTTTAGCCAAACCTTATGGGAACTCCCTGATAGATAGATAGATAGATAGATAGAAAAAGAAAAGTAAACAAATATGTATACAAATACAAAGAGCTAGATAGATTGAAAAAGATGACTAGATTGGTTCATACAGACACACACATATAGAGAGATTCATAAATGGGAAAAGATATAAGTTAGAAGTTTGAAAGGGATAAAGAGATAAATGAATAAAGTGAAACATGAGAAAAGCACAAATGAATGTGTGCATTTTTATATACTGCCTTGAAAATCAGCATTCGGAATTCAATTCGTTGAGTCTCGTGAGAAAGACGGAAATACATCATCTTGGAGCGAAAACCGAACTCTCCCCCACAAAAAAGAAATCAAAACATTACTATATATATATATATATATATATATATATATATATATATATATATACTGAGGATCAGGCTTTTGTCTATTCTTCCACATTTCCATTAATAAAAAAGTGAAAGAAAAGAATAAACTTCTGGCACACACATATACACGCAATTAAATAGAAGATAAAAACCTTTTGTCTGAAAAGAATCAGAAGTTGAAGAGGAAATTGTTTTGAATTAAGAAATCTAGGTACTTGAATAAGCACTTAGTCTGGTGTACCTCGTTAGATTTTCTCCCCCCCTAAGGGCAAAATTTCTCTCTCACCCGCTCTTTTTCTCTCATCACACACACACACACACGCATATATATATATATATATATATATATATATATATATGTATTGAGTATGTTCAAAAATGAACTTGATTAATTTTAATGATGAAGTTATGAACATATAAAACAATGGGCGGTTTTAGACATTCACATTATCGATTACTGCATTGACAAAGAATACATCAATTGATTGATCTCTGTCTCTTTAGGGAAATAAACGAGTACCTCAGCCAACGCTAAAATACTATCTCTCTGTAAAATACACACACACACACACACACACACACACACATATATATATATATATATATATATATATGTTTGTATATAGTTTGTACATGGACTCTTACAGACGAACGTCAATATTTTTTTAGAGTTAACAATCTTCGTATTCTGCTTATTGTGCACATAGGGAAAACTGTAACGCATCCATTGTTTCACATTTTGAAAGTGGTTTTCATCGAGACGGTTTTAATACAATAATACATGATTAAAAAGTGTAAAAGTTTTAGATAATCTATCTATCTATCTAACCTTAATATTTTACCGTCAAACTAGCATTGTGTATGTGCACACGTATTGTTCATTATATTTGAATGAAACAATGCTGCGTTATATAATGGTCTTTACTTCATCCTCTCTAACTCAATGGAAAATATAGCGTCTTGAAAGACAAGTTGTATTAAAACTTAGATCTAAACGGTACCCTCGGCATAAGGGCTAAGGTCCTAGACTGCAGCCTACTAGAAAGCAATCTCAAACATCAGTCGCTCTATTACTTTTTCTTATCCCCACTAGCTCTCTTATCCCCCGAGCTATAGTTTACATGGTATCACTGCTGTCATCCTATAAGTATGGCTTTGGTTTTCGCTGACCCACGAAGGCTGACATGCTATTAAACAGAAATCCATGCATAAACTGAAAGAAACAAGAGGGAGTATTAGATTTAGCAGTAATGTTTCTATTGTACTTAAGATCGATTCTGTTTTAGTGTTTAACAATTTAAAAGGCTCATTCTAAAATCCAAATTTACAGGACCATATCATAGGTCTTTGCTAAGTTAGTCGATCCCTTGGATATATTTTCCGTCATTTTAAACCTTTTTGAGGATGGGCTGATTAGTATAGGGTTTATTATCTATTCCTTTTCTTCCCTGGCGTCACACTTAGTCTACAGCCTAAAATGCAGTAATATATTTATTCTTTCTTCTAAGCAGTTAGAATTTTCAATAGACTACGTAAACACGTTATCGGTCTTTAGTTGCAGGTGATCGTTCTTTTTTGAAGTTCTTTCTGGATCAGGTTACTTTTCCCCTTCGTCATCTATCCGGGAATCCTGGTTTCTTCAAGGAATATGTTATGTTGCTGAGACAATATGTCGTGAATGGACGTGTATTTTTCAAGAACAGAGTCCTTGTATTCCATCATAGCCTGGTGCACTTCAGAGTTTTTTCTAGTCATTGCAATTATTTTTAAGGTTATTTATCCGTTCAGTATTTATGTTATGTTCTTTCTTTTCCCATATCTTGCTCCTGAAATTTTTGGTTTCTTTGTATCCGCTTGTTCAATTGTCTAGATGCTTTTTCCCGGAAATCGTGGGTAGAGTGTTATTTCTTTATCACGCTAAAGTTCTTGTTTCCATTTTGCTTCATATATATATATTCCTTTTCTTATCTCTCTTTCTAATTTTCCTTGTTTTATTCCTTTTTTCCTCTGTTGACTCCATCTATATAACCTGAATAACAAGACTAAATTCATCTTAATCAAACCATGTCGTATATATTATCCAATGGGCAAGCGTAAAAAAATAAGTTTCAATCTGATCTCGTCTTCCGTTTACTTATCGTTGGAAGACATGTTTTTCCGATGTCTTCAAAAGTTCAGTAAGTCGAGCCATGCATCCGTAAGACAATTTTGGTTAAATCGAATAAAACAGCGATTGAAACTCTCGCCTACTTAAAAGCACTGACCATTTTCAATATTTCGACTGCCTATTCTTTACGCTTAAGAGAGTTTTTTTTTAAATATAGGATCAACAACTTGCGTAATCCTCGACGCTACGCACACAACAGCCTAAAGCCAAATCTGGCAAGTTATATCTTCTAATTCTTCAAAAAGCTGAAATTACTTGATTCTGTCTCAGTATCTTTCGTGTCTCCCACCTTTCGCCAGTATCTTTTGTATTATCAGTCTTTGTTCTGGGATTGTCTTTTACCGTAATTAATTCTATCGTGGCTTTGTGTATTTTAACTTCTTTTGCACTTTTCGTTTTACTCTCGAAATTTCTTTCTTCTTTTTTTGTCCTCCTATCTTCATATCTTATCAAGGTTTTGTATTTGTGTTTGGGCTCCATAAAAGGATTACAAATTTATTACTGTCTAGTTTTACCCAGGATAAATTTGAACATTAAGTTCAGTGCTATTGATTGTTTGAAAATATTCTAAAATTTAATTTCCTTTTCGAGTTCTACGTTGACTTTTTTGTTCTAATTCCTTTCAGAGATTATTATTATTATTATTATTATTATTATTATTATTATTATTTCAGTATTGATGAATTCTTTACACCAGCGTTAACTTGTGGTATTTTTCTGGGGTCTGATTAAGAGAAAATCTCTCCAGGTCTCCGGGACTCTTCTGAGTATTCTAGACTAGCTGTGGTGTAGCCAGGATAGTATCGATTCGTCCACTAATATCAAACTCTTCCAGTCATCTTCTTAAGCCTTTAGCGACAATTCCAAGTGCACCGGTCACAATTGGTAACCCGGTCATTTTATCATTATGATAGATATTATTTGTTTATTCTTTTTGTTATCAGCTCTATTTGTTGGTTTTTCACACGAGACTGAGAAACAGCAAATCTTCTCAGATCTCCAGGGTTCTTCTTATTATCCTCGCTGTTTTTAGCTGTTATAGTTTGGTTGGTGTCAGTTCTTCTAATTTCTAGTTCTTCGATTTTTCTTTTGAAGTTTCTTGGTGATCGTTACATAGTTCCCGAATATGTTTATTAACCTTGTCATATTCATGCTTCACCACGTTTCAGCTGTCTGGGAAGATCTTAGTGTTTTTTCCAGCTTTTCGCCTTCTTTCTCTTTCACTTTCCCTTTGTGGTCTACTGGGATTGCAAAGTACCCAATATGACTGCTTCTTTTTTTTTCTTTTGGTTTTATAGATGTTCTGGACATTTGGGCTGGATTAGGACATCCGTTTTGTTCTTGAGAATCTATTGAATTTTATTTTAAAGACATGTTACAGTGAGGATCTCCGGTTGAAACGGATGAAATAACACCTGCAACAAACAAGATAAACAGTAGGCTAAGCCATATTATAATTAACTTTAATTATTTGCTGAATTCTTTGCTTTATTAGAAAATAAACAAATAGATATTACCGATTTGGATAATTTGCGAGCAAGAGTGTTATTTATTATATTCCGAATTTAGACTTGTAAATAGATATGTGTGTTTACGGGACCACATGTTTAATGAGCGTCTTTGAAGTTACTTAAATTCTTTAAGATATCAAAATTACTTTTCAAAATTAGGGAGAACTGATAAATATATAAGAAATACGTTACGTAAAATCAGTTAATTGTCAGCATGTATTTCGGGGTATTGAAACAGGTTAACTAGCGAAATAGAAAAACACTCTGACTTTATGACTTAAAGAAATCAATTAAAATAAGACCTTTTGGGGGATTTTTTAGTAAGATTTTTTGAAGCAGTAGGTGAGCTATGTTGTCAGAGAGTAGCCGGAACACAAGAAATTCTGCCAACAGAGAGTAAAGTTGTTTGTTTCCGACCAAATTCTAACCAACGGTGAAAAACCTCCCTCCCTTCTCTCTCTCTCTCTCTCTCCTGCTCCTCCTCCCCTTCCATCAAAATAAGTTGCATTACCAAAAACATGTCAGCCTCCGTGTTGTTTGCTTACCGGAGGAGCTAGTATCGTTTCCTCTCGAAAGGCGTGGTTATCTTGTTTTGTCTTTCAGTCAGAGCCAGAAGTCGAAAGTTGAAAAAAAAAATCAATGATAAGATATTGGTTTCTTGCTGAATTCCGAATGGATTAACTTCCCTATGTAATCGCACCTGTTCTTGTATTCTGTTAGTTTTATTTTACTGAATTTACTTATTTACCTATCATCTTTATCAACATAAAACTCACGCTCACCATTTTCTTTGTTTCGGTATAATTAGTCCATATGGCATTATCTTAATCAGCAATACTTAGACATTCAGTTACTCTCTATAGGACAGACCAACTATTCGTTTGCCCAGTCGGCTGGGGCTGTAGAATACACCGACTGCTTCTCTGCAGAGGGGTAAGACCCCCACTTAACGAGTGTCCTGGATATGACACTAAACAATCTGATAGTGAGGTTCCTGCAGTGCTGAGGCTTTAGGGGATGTGGAGTACCCCTTCATTGTCATCGCTCTCTGGTCCATTCTGGCCCGGAGTGGTATCACCTGATAGGGACATAACTATGGGTTAAATAAAACTAACAGCATACTTATGCTCAACTGAATTGTTTGAGTAAACTGAATTGCTTGAAATAGAAATGATATTGACGATTAAACCGTACTTACATTTAAACTGCGTGCTTATGCTTAACTGAATTATTTGAAATGGAACTGTTTTTCGACATTAAAACTGTATTTACACTAAACGGAATTTTTACATATAACTGCTTGAATAGTTTGGAATGGAAATGTTTTTGACAATTAAACTGTGTACTTATGCTAATCTGAATTGTTTTAAATAGAACAGATTATTTGCATGAAAATGGATTTGGCATTTCATCATCATCATCATCATCATGTCGTGCTGGTAGCACGGATATCCCTGACCATCTCTCGCCACTCATCCCTATCGTTCATCGCCTTAGGCAGGTCTTTAGGACAACATCCCGTATCCTCACATAACTGCTCAATGTATGATCGTGCTGGTCGTCCTGCCTTTGCACGGCCATGTGCAGGGGTCCATAAGAGTACATCACTTATGAGCTCGTCCCTGCTTCGTCTAACTTGGATAGTTTTCGTGATAGGAGGCAGGTGGCCGTACAGTTGGTGTCTTGTGGGGTGCTGCCGCCAGGACTTGTTCAATATTGCTCGCAGCATTCTTGTGTAATTGCCGTCTAGCTTCTTCTGCAGCCGTTTTGTTAGAGTCCATGTAGTGCACCCATATAGCAGTATCGGTGTGACCGCTGCGTTTCATTTTATCGGTTAGGTCTGATTTCCATATAATCCATAGCCTATTGATAGCTGTCCATGCTTTTGTTAACCTCGTGTCGATGTCCTTTTCGGTTGATGCGACGCTGCTTCCTAGGTATGTGAATTTGTCTACTAGTTTAAGAGGGGTTCCGTCTAGAGTGGAGATGTCCCCCGCTTGATTATAGCACATATATTCCGTTTTGTGTGCATTAACATAGAGTCCTATGCCTGTGGGTACTCGTTCCAAACTATGCAGTAGTGTTTCGGCTTGGTCGGGTGTATTTGCCAGTATCGCTATGTCATCGGCGTAGTCGGCGTCGGTAATTGTTTTTGTGGGGTACCTTCTGCCTCTTTTCTTCGTCAGCTCGAAGCCATTCTCTCTGATTTTGTCAATCGATGTTTTAAGCACGTAGTCTAGACAAATGATAAAGAGGTACGGAGCCAGCGTGTCCCCATGTAGTACTCCTAGTACAATGTCGAAAATTCTGTGTCTCCATCTGGTGATCGTACTTTTACTTTGGTGTTTCTATCGAGAATCGTTATTGCTGCTACGGTTTCTTTAGGTATGCCGTACGCTAGTAGGATTTGTTCCATCTTTCCTCTGTGAATGGAATCGAAGGCCTTGGTAAAGTCGACAAATATTAATGTCGCTTGTAGGTTTTTTGCCCGTACACCTTCAAGGATTCTACGGATGGTTAATATTTGTGAGGTCGTGGATCTATTTCTTCGGAAGCCATTTTGGATTTTCCTAAGTATGTTGTCGATTTTGTGTTCTATGCGGTTTCGTAGTAGGGCATTGTAGATTTTGGCTGCTATGGATGTAAGTGTTATGCCTCGGTAGTTTTTGGCTAATCCGAGGTCCCCCTTTTCAGGGAAGGGGAGTATGCATCCTTTCATCCATCTATCTATCGGATTTTGATTGTATACTGCGTTGCAGTGTCGGAGCAGTATATCGTCGAATTGTCTGGTCTTCCATACTTCTGGGGGAATCTCGTCCAGCCCTGCAGCTTTCCTATTTTTAATTTTTCTGAGAACCGAGTTGAGTTCTTCTTGTGTGAACGGTCCTAGTTTAATGTCTAATTGTTTACTAATTATTCTGGTGATTGGTTCATGTGTTATTTTCGGTGGGTTTCCTAGTAGGTTTTCGAAGTGCCGTTTCCACAGTTTTATTCTTTCTTGTTGGTTTGCAGCTTTCAGTTTTGCTTTGGCTGTGTTCTTTCTTCTACTCACTTCGTTTATTGTTTGCCAGGCTATCCTAGATCGTCTATCTTCCACCGAGTCTCTGATCTTCTCTATCTGATTTTGAATATATTCTGTCTGTTCCTTTATATATATGCCTGCTAATTGATATTGTGCCGTTTTTAGTTTTAAGGCATTTAATAACCTACAATGGTTGATATGCCATAAAACCCAACAAAACCAAAGCAAACAAAACCGACTATTCGTAACCAAGTCCAGGTATTCCCATTGGCAGTTTTTGATATCATTGTTATTTACTCCTTTAGAGTTTTTTACGTCAGTGTTAGCTGATGTTCTTTTTACTGGATTTTGAGTGACAGCAAGTCTGCTCATGTCTCTAGGATTCGTCTCAGGATACTGGCCGTTCTCAGCAAACGCACCAATCACAATTCGAATAATCCTTACTTTCATGTTCCACAGTTTTTTCAATTCTATAGCAAGGTCGAAGTACTTATTCTTCTTTTCACTTTATTTCAAATTAATTCTGCGGTCCGCCGGGACAGCAAAGTCTACAATATTGCAGATTCTCTCTTTTTTTTTTGTTGATTAATATGAGGTCTGTTATTCTGGCCGGGATTAATTGATCCGTTTGTATGTTATTATTATTATAGTAGTTATCATTATTATTATTGTTATTATTTATTCATTGAGTTTTTCGGTGGTGTTTGAGAGACAGCAAGTCTTCTTAAGTCTCCAGGACTCTTCTTAGTATTCTGGCCGTTCTCAAAAATACAGTAGTTTGGATGGTTTCCACTCGACCTCCAACTTCCACGTCCCCTCTTCTCTTTAATAATCTTTAGTTACTGCACCAAAACACCAATTACAATTGGTATAATTGTCACCTTCATGTTTCATAGTTTTTTCAGTTCCCTTGCAAGGTCGAGGTATGTATTCTTCTTTTAATATTCTTTCGGTTTTATTCAGTAATCTGCCGGGACAGAAAAAGTCGACAATTTTGCAGAGTTTCATTTTTTTTTTTTTTTTTGCTTATTATAAGGTCTGGTCTTCTGGCCGTGATTAGGTGATCCGTTTGTATATCAAAGTTCCATATGAGTTTGTGTGTGCCATTTTCAAAGACAGGTTCTGGGTTGTGCATATTCCATTTGTTGGCATGGTCAAAATTAAATTTCTTGCACATTTCCCAGTGGATCACATTGCCCACCCTGTAATGTCTAGCATTGTACTCCTTCTGTGCCAGTTTGCTGCATTGGCTTATTATGTGATTGATGGTCACCACAGAGTCTGCATTTGCTATTTTGTTGCGTCTTATCTATCGTCGCCTTTATATGATTGGTTTATTATTATTATTATTATTATTATTATTATTATTATTATTATTATTATTATTATACTCCTTGAGAGTTTTTCATACAAGCCTTAGCTGATGGTCTTTCAATTGAGTTTGAGTGAGTGAAAGTCTACTTAAGTCTCCACGAATCTTTTCAGAATTCTGGCTGATCTCAACAATGCTGTACTTTGACCAGTCTCCACCCATTCTGCTTTTTCAAGTCCTCCAGTCTGTGTGCCAATCTTTTGGTGACTGTACCAAGAGTACCAATTACAATTGGTATAATCATCACTTTCATGTTCCACATATTTTTCAGTTTCCTAGCAAAGTCAAATTACTTATTATTATTATTATTATTGTTGACACATTAGATTTTTTCACATCAGTGTCACCTGATGGTCTTTCACTGGAGTTTGAGTGACAGCAAGTCTCCTCAAGTCGCCAGGACTCTTCTCAGTATTCTGGACGTTTTCAATAATGCTGTTGTTTGGATGGTCTCCACTTAGCCGCCAACTTCCAAATTCTCCAGGCCCTTTAATAATCATTTAGTTACCGTGCCAAAAGCACCAATCACAATTAATATTATTGTCAAATTCATGTTCCACATTTTTTCAGTTCTCTAGCAAAGTCGAGGTACTCTCTTTTCACATTCATTCAGTTTTATTTTGTGGTCAACCGGTACAGCAAAGTCCACAATTTTGCAGATTTTCTTTTTTTTTTTTTTATTGTTGTTGATTATTCTAAGGTCTGATCTTCTGGCCAAGATTAGGTGGCCCTTATGCAGTGGCTCAAATTATTATTATTATTATTATTATTATTATTATTATTATTATTATTATTATTATTATTCTAGAATAATAGAATTTATATCTCATATGTTTTACATAAATCATTTTGCTGCATTCACGACGATATTTTAAAATATTAATGTGATACTATTTTTTTTTAATATTTGGCGTGAATTATATGTAGTTTCTTTGATTAATGACAGTAGCTCAATTGGGAGTGGATAGAATTACTTGTTGACGACTCGCTGGTATAATGGTTTATAACAGAATAATTTTCACCTCTTCTTCTAACTGTTTTTTAAAAAATAAATACATTAAAATGTCTAAGCACACGGTCACACACGTTTCAAAATCTATGGCCATGAATATTTATGGTACAAAAAGTGATTGATCGACTCACAAAGGAAGAAGAAAGGGTCGTAACTTGATATATATATATATATATATATATATATATATATATACACTGGTGTGGGTATTATATATATATATATATATATATATATATATGTTTGTATGTATTTGAAAATCTATTTAAAGACAGTGATAAATTTAATCAAATTATGTCAACCAAGAAGTCTGTGTCGTCATTTTTATTTTTATTTTCTTAATACAAATTCTAACAATGGTCCGTTTTACAAAGTTTGATGATTCTTTTTAAAAAAATTGCTTTACTTAAAATTTTAAGTTAAGCAAGGACCCCCATCTTTTGACAATTGTACAATTTTGTTTTCAATTTGATATCTCAACATTGGATTCCTTTCAAGAGAAAATAAAACTAAGTTAATTAACCCAAAAAGCCATTTTGTTCATCATTCATTGCAGAAAATTTGAACTGTTCGAATTCTTTTGCCAGATCATTTTGAGTATGAACAACAATCCCAGAAATATATATTATGAGCTGAAATGTTTAGCTACCTCGACATTTCCGACCTTTGTTAATTAATTTGAATCTTTGTCGTTTTCTACATTCATATCTTTTAATACTTTGTAATGTAGTTTACCAAAAGAGATCTTAAATATTCAGAAAAACTAATGTAATATAAATGTTTTGAAATACCCAAAACTCTCTTATCTAGACCTGGCCATTGGCCTAATGAGTAGAGCGTACGCCAATGGTTCGGGAGACCCGGGTTCAATCCTAAGTCAAGTCTTAACAAAGACTCAAAAATGGTACTTGATGCCATCTTGCTTAACTTATCAAGTAAGTATCAAGGGTAAAGTGGAGCCATCCAGGGATAGGAGGAGCGCCCTCCTCTACACCCCAGTGTAGTAGCTATTGAAAAGGGAGTTTTTAGGTCACCCTCGATTAAGGTCACCAACTTTATTTGCTTATATTATGTAACAAAAAACAATAGAATTAGCTCACTGAGATTATGCTCGCCATTTTTTTTTAAGTTTAGCTCTGAAAAAACTAATAACAGATCAGGCGCCATACATTTTCTCTTTCGTATTTAAGCTCAGTCAGCTAGGACTGTAGATGATACCGATTTCATTGCTGCAGTGGTGGAAACCATCACAACAAATATTCTGGATATGACACAAAACAATCTGACGGTGAGACTCCATTAATGCAGAATGTGGAATACCCTTCCATTGCCATTGCTTCCAAGTTTACTCTGGCCCGGAGTGGTCGTAAATGTTGAGGTCTGATCTAGGGGTGAGGTAGAAATCTTTGATCATTTAGACTGTGTAAACAAATGACGTATACAAAATTGAATTGTTTGATATAGAACAGTTAGATTTTTAACCGCGTGTCAATAAATGACTAAGGTTTAACTGAATTGTTAGTGATACATAGCATAACCATTTAACTGTGAACAAAGGGATGAGTAATATTGAATAGAGTTATTACATTTAAATAGCAAACTCTTGAATCTCTCTGTCTGCATCAATTGAATTATTGGTATTACATGAAATACTTGGAGCCATTTGTCTTTGCACGAATAAATGAATTGCGTTCAAAATAACAGTGTTTAAAAGTAAGATGTGTAATTACTTCACTGTCTGGAAACAGATGATTAATATAGAATAGAATCAGTAAAGTTAGATAGCAATTCTTGAAACGATTTAACTATGTTCAGAAAAAGAGGTAAGACTCGTTTAAGAATGATAACAACAAAATGTTTTTAGAAATCATATACATTTAATATATATGCATAAACAAGATTTGACATTAAATAAACTACGATGGCTGATATCCTCTTTAACCAAATCAAACCAAACAAAATCAAACCAAACCAAGTCAAATTAATGGAATACTTTATTTCCAAACCTTAAAAAGGAAAATATCATGTCATAACCATGATTAGTGAAAAAAATTAATCGATAAAAATTAATCGATAAAGATTAATCGATAAAAATTAGATAAAATACTTAGTTGCCCCTATCGAATATTTAATAACAGCTCTAATTCTTTTAGTCATGAATTTCACTAATTTAAAGAAAATTTTTTTAAAGTAGTTAAACTTTTCTGAATATTAAGTTTTTGAGTTTGTAGGTTGGGATTTTACAACATATGAACATTTGTGGGTTATTTGATGCACCACCATGTTTTCACACACACACACACACACACACACACACATATATATATATATATATATGGGGATCATTAAATAGGTTTCCAGACATTTTTCGTATGGTCATTTTATTGATAGTACTCACATGAAACTCTAATCCGCTTCGAAGTCATTTCC
Organism: Sepioteuthis lessoniana; assembly: GCA_963585895.1. Lineage (NCBI taxonomy): Eukaryota > Metazoa > Mollusca > Cephalopoda > Myopsida > Loliginidae > Sepioteuthis > Sepioteuthis lessoniana. Next base: position 38,402,711 of record OY757928.1, on the reverse strand, counting down.
TCCGGCTGCAATGCGGTTGTTGTACCGTTCCATCAACTTCTGGAAGGCAACATGGAAGTCCTCTTGTGTGAGCGTGTCAATGACCTTCATCACAGCCTCTTTCATCTCCTCAATTGTCTCATAACGACAGCCTCTGGGCTTAGGGAATAACTAAAAGTCACATGGGACAAGGTCTGGACTTTAGGGAGGCTGGGGAACTGGCTTGATGCCCATCTTGGTCAAATAGTCTATGACAAGGATGGAGTTGTGGACTAGTGCATTGTCCTTGATGAAACTCCACTGACCAGATTTGAAGAGTGCTGGCCTTTTCCGACGGAATCTCTTCCTGAACACCCTTAAAACCTCACCATAGTAACCCTAACCCTAAACTTTTGGCCAATCGACTCTGGTGTATTGACTTTCTTACTCCTCCCACACCTATTATCATCCCTTACAGACTCCCTGCCTGCTTTGAATCTCTTATGTCACTCAAAAACTGATGCCCGATTCATGCAAGATGCTCCAAAATCAGTCTGAAGCATTCCATACGTTTCTGTGGCATTTTTTCCAAGTTTAAAACATAATTTTAATGCATATCGTTCTTCTAAAGTGTCAGATGGCATTTTTGAAATTCACCAGCTGTGACAATCAGGCTTTAGTAGGGTGTCGTCCAATTATTGCTCTAACTGTTCATTTGAACCTTAAATAATACACATAAGAAATATAGTTATAACATACTGAATTTTCAAGAGTCTTCGAAGACTCTTGAAAATTAAATGCCTGTACCAAAAAAGTCTGGAATTTTACTGAATGCACCACATTTATATATATTTGTATGTATGTATGAATGTATGTGATTTTTAAACAAGTAGTTTGTGGGTAGCTTTCTTTTTAAACGAGTTGTTAGAGCTCATTTTTTGCTCATACTTAAATGGTTTCATGTATTCCTATCAAATAGTAATAATTCGATTCAATATTAATTATTTGTTCTCGCATAGATAAATGGTTTCAAGTATTGTAATATAGCAGTAATAAAGTTATTAAATAATAATTGTTTGTTTGCTCTCAGGTAAATGGTTTCAAGTATTTCTACCTAAGATGAGTAATTCTCTTTGTCAAGTATATCTATAAAGAATCAATAATTTGCACACAGCTGTATAGTTTGAAATAAGTCATAATATTAATACTTTGATAATTATTCAACTTTTCTTTTTTACCTGGAGATGAGATCCGAAGAGTTACTGCCCATCGGAGTCAAATTAAACCTGAAAGTAGTAGCAAAGAACTAGAACTCAAAAATTCCCCGACACCAAGACTGGAGCCTCTTCATCAGATTGAGCTTTTATTTAATACACATAACACTCGGTTGGGCGGACGTCATATCTCTCTACTGAGGTTCAATTAGCTTATTTTAAAGTGACAGGCAACAGAGCGCTTCTCGAATGACAATTCATAAATCTTCATTGATGTTTGGAACCTCCCCACAGACCATTTTAAAAAATCACCAAGAATTTTCTATTAGATTTAAGTACGTATTTCCCTATCCCCCAAAGCCACGATGTGACAAAAGGCCATTTTTAATCAAAGATAAAAACGTTTGAATTCACAGTTTTTTTTTTTTAGGCAAGTTGCCATGCCAAGTTTAAACAGCCCAATCTTTGCCGCTATTTACTCATAGATAGAGGTCGGATAGTTGGATGTATACCTTCTGCTAGCGTATTTACGTTATGCAAAATAAAATAGCTTCGTCGATGATTTGAAATCGCTTCGCCAATTCTATTTCCTATGACGTTAACCATTACACTAGAATGCCTCCAGCTTTGTATCTTACTCAGTGTTTTCCTTTTATACCCACCCCATCTCTTTTTATTTTAACTCAGTATTTTCCAGTCCTTCTGAAGAGTAAAACCACACCCGACGAATGTCCTCTATATGACACGAAAAAATCGGATGTTGAGGCTCCATTAATGCTGGACCTTTGGGAAATGCAGAGTACTCTCTTATTGCCATCGCTCCAAGATTCACTCTGGCTCGGAGTGGTAGTACCTGATAACGTCCTATTTATGGGTTATATAGATATGTTTCCTATTTAAAGTGAATTCAAGTAAATCACTTATGCTAAATTGAATTGTTTGAAATAGAACTGTTTGATCATTTAAGTGTATGTAAACAAATGGCTGATTTTTAATTGAATTGTTAGTGATAAATAACAATACTTGGAATCATTAAAATGTGTTTTATAATGCTGTTAGACATAGAACTCTTTGATAATTTGACTATATGTATGTAAAATCTGTTTACAAATCATATATTTGATTTATATGTAAAAACAGGATTTGGCATTAGATGACCAACAATAGTTGATATGCCATAAAACAAAACCATGCTAATCCAAACAAATCAGTGTTTTCCTTTTGTAATCACCCCATTTCCTTTACATTAACTCAGTGTTTTATATTAAATCCTGGTGGGATAGTGACTGGAAGCCTCCTTTGATATTCGCCGATACAGCTACGGAAATCAGACACTGGAGAAAAAAAAAACAAAAAAACAAAACAGGAATTGTACCCGGTACCACAAGTAAACAGGGTGCTGGTGTTCTAAGCAGAAATGCCATGAAAATTGCGTGGGTGGCATGCAAGAAGGAAGCGTAATTACGTGCAATGTACAGACGGCATACTGGAGATGTAACCACGACAATTTTTGTGGACGTCTAGGATATTATCTAAAGAGGAAGGTTTGATCAAAGCAGAAGAGGTTTCCCAGAAGATTCAAACTGCGGCCCCTGTGTGGGCTGCTCAGTCATCTTCGACACACACACACTCTCTCTCTCTCTCTCTCTCTCTCTCTCTCTCTCTCTCATTCTGACTACCCATCCGTCCATTTTGTGTAATACAAGGTTAAAAAGAGAAGCAGATTATATTTTTATGCATCTGTTGTATTCTGTGCTACACTACACCAGCCATTCACTTCACGTTTGCACAAAATATTAGTCAGAACTGACTGTGAACAATCAATGTCTTCAACTGCACTTTACTGTGCATCTCCTTCCTGAATTATTTCTACAATCCTTTCTATTGCTTCAGTTGGCAGTTCTTTTGTTAGAACCATGTTTCCTTACAATTAGATACTTCCTAATGCTTGTTGAATCTGCAGAAAGTTTTAATTGTTGACTGTTTTTATATCAAGGCTTCTGTAGCTATTTTTTCAGGATATAAATTATAACATCATTTCATAATACGTTCCTCAATATTATATTGTTCCATAATATTTACTTTTTTATGCTTTGAAAAATATACTATAATGTAAAAAATATTCTAGTTAATTTAAGGAATATTTCATGAAGACATGTATTTGCCCTGCTTTTTGGCTTCAATTTGCTCCAATCTATGATTAGGGATGTAGAATACACCCACTGCATTTCTGCAGATGAGTTAGATCATCCCAACGAGTGTCGTGGATATGACACAAACCAATTTGATGGTGAGGCTCCACTTATGGAGAATGTGGAATATCCCTTTATTACTATCATTCCCAGGTTCACTCTGGTTTGGAGGGGTAGCACTTGATAAGGTCCTATCTACTGGTAAACTAGAACTAAACTGTCTGCTTATATTAAACTGAATTGTTTTAAATAGAATTGTTTTTACATTTGAACTACGTACTTATGCTAAACTCGATTGTTTAAAATAGAACTGTTTATATGTATAAAAATCGATTTGGCTGGAAATAACCAACAATGGTTGATATACTATAAAACCAAACCAACCAACCAATCTGAAATTCATTTATTGGTAACGCAAAAGGAAAAATTCACCTGATGACAAATCATTTTCTTCTTGTAAGTTTACAGTAGATTCGGTCGTTTGGCCGGGTTTCCATAGTCTTTTTGAAATACTTTAGATCAATTAAAACAAGCTGGAAATACGACCCAGAAGCTCATTGAATTGAAATCTCCTTTGTGAGGCTGTATAACACAACCACCATTGTAAGGAAGTTAAAGTTTATAAACATCTTGGAATTTTACTGTAACAACATAAATATATAATGAACAGGATCTTTTATGCTTCATTTTTTGCTTACCGGTAAAAATTGCAGTCAAAAATCATGGTAGAAAGAACAGTTTCGTTCATGGCCAGGAAAGCCAGTGGTAGCTACATGCTTTGTACGATTAAACAAATAGTTAAAGTTTAGGTTTATATGTATGCACAGAAAGCAAAACTTCAATGTATAAATTTATTGTAACAGTTCAAACTTTGTACTACACTTGGAAAAAGGAATGTCACTAGAGGAAGTATTCTTCGGCTTTTGTATTTTTAGCAGGATAAAAAACTAATTGTCGGTAAGACGCAAATTTTTTTTTTTTTATAACCTAATTTTCTGGCTTCAAAATATATTTCTTCAATAAACTTCATTAGATTATTTGAATTGCAAGAATATTTTCCGGAGCTGTAGAGAAGAATATTTTAAAGAATAACAAAATATTAAGGAAAGTATTAGGGAATAAATAATGTTGGAATAAGAATTTTGGAATGATCATGTAATTTGAAACAAATACCAGTAAAAGCCTCGAGATGCAAATCGGTTTACAGTTAAATGACAGATCTTGCAGACATTAACAAGCTGTTTGAAATATCTAATTGAAAGGAAACATGACTCCATTACTTCAATTGAAATAATGGAAAATAAAATAAAACTCATTCAAGAAGGTAATCGAGAGTGAAGTGAGACGAAAGACTTTGATTATTTCCAGTCAGCTGTGTCAAAAATTTGGCGTATAAGTAAACAAAAGTTAGAGATAAAAGGAAAACATATTTGTAGATTATGAAAGACATCAAAGCATTTGGACAGAGCATTTAACGAAATATGCCTTGAAATTAGAAAATTTAAAAAATAAAAGAACTAAAAGAAACACAATCGTTTATCTAAAAAACAAACAAACAGGGTGGACATCTTTCAAGCGTGATATTTCCACAATTTTTTCGAGGTGTGCTATGTATTTTTACGACTTCCGACCCACTAAATAAGATTCAAAATGACATTATTTTATCATGAGAAGCACGTATGAATCGATACTTGCTGTTGGATCACATGCAGGTTGTTGGTAGGTATGCTTAACGAGTTTGTATGTGAAGGAAAATTTTCAGTGAAACGAAGTTTCAATCACAGAAATAAAGGGCAGAAGTAACAAACATCTTTTTGAGTTGGAAACAAATTGCCATATATATATATATATATATATATATATATATATATATATATATATATATATAACTATTATTGTGCTTCAATGAGCAACAGGTTACAAAAGATGAGGTATGCATATGAATTTTTTGATATAAAATCTTGACACCAATGTGAAAACTTACTAAGAGTCTTACATGATAAGCCTCTTAGACGTGTACTTTTGCGTTCGGGTGCCCCTAACGCTGTCATCTCAGCTACTGACTACATCTCTTGTCCGCGGGATCTTTTTCTAAAATTTCCTTTCGCTGTCATGTTTAACTTTTTCCATTTCCTTCTGTGATTCTCCTTCGTTAATTCCTGTTTATCAAATCGTTCGTTACTCTATATGTTTTTGAATTGGATGTTTGCGTCAGTTAGTCTGGTTTTGTCTAGTTTTAGAAAACAATTATTTTCTTTGTTTCTCAAATCAGTCTGTAGTAAAAAAATAAAATTAAAAAAAAAAAAGAATACACTATGAACTATTAAAGACTCATGTGTATTTGTCACAAATAAATTCCTGGCTTGCTTTAGTGCGAAAAATGTTACTCAGTTAACCAGATATTTCCGGCGTGAAACAGTCTCTAAGACCAGAAAATCCACTTACAAGGGTTATCTTGACGAAAAAACATCTGTTTCCTGGCTAGGAATAGTATAAACCTGCTAAACAAACCTAGATCGTGTTGAACCTTAACATAATCATGATACATTTTGTAGCAGTATTCCAGAAGACAGTAATAAAAAACTACAAAATCTGTGTAGGAATTAGAAATACAGAGAAGAATTGAAGCAATTCAGGAAACAATATTACTGAACACATGTATAATACTGAGAAGAGTCTTGGTGAGCTAAAGAAATTTGCTTTCACTTAATGAACGAGAGTAGTAAATACAAGTTATGTAATCGAAATGGGGATCTGATTTTGCTAGCATACTTTTTTCCTTCTCTGTTCAAGGCTTCCACACTTGATTTAGCAAACAAATCTATGAAATCAACAGAAACTCTTCGGCATTTCGAGTGTTCCATTTCGAGGCAAACAGCCAAGTTAAGTAACTGTTTCACCAGCACTGTGATATTTTGAAAAAAGAAAGTGAAATAAAATTACAAACTTTTCCGATGTAGTACTGGAAATCGTTCGCCTGATGACACTACTAAGGGTCTTTAAATTTTTTCCTTTTTTTTTTTTTTTTTGACTCACACACAAACGTTGAAACTTCTTCTAACACGTTCAGTGAACTACGGTGACTGTTTATCGATTAGTTCCTCAAATAATATTAATTTCATTTAAGATATTATAGCAGTGTGTTTCGTTTAATTGTGTAATTAATTGAATTAATCATCTATTTTTGTTTTTATCTTCATCAGAAAACACTGATGTGTGAAACTCAATTACAACAATGAAAGTTTGAAATTAACATTTTCTTTGAATTTTTATTACGTTTTAACAAGACGGCCATCAATTTTAAGTTTATCATCTCATAAAAATTCAAATATAACCGAACATTTTTTTCTACGGCTGATAAGTAGAAATATTTATAAAAGCAATAATAAAACGTAGAAAGAAAAATGAATTTATATATATATATATATATATATATATATATATATATATATATATATATATATATATATTATGCAAAGATAATACTCTTTGTACCCTAATAATTCTTTTGCTAAAATTTTCATGAATGCTTTGATCAATACACAACGATTTATGAACGTCATTAATATTATAAAATACTTATGGTAAAGACGACGAGTCTTGATTTATTTACAAAACGATTTTAAATATCTGATGAATAAGATGAATGTTCTAGTGAAACTGGTGATTAAGATAAAGTTTTCGTGGCATAGTGGCTAATATATGTGACTGCGAGCTCGTAGTAATCATGTTACTACGTTCACTATTAGAATAACACCGATAGAAAAGCTATAAGTTCACCTTGTGTGGAGCACGAGAGTAATCGGAAAGAAAGTGCACGGAGAGAGAGTGCACGTATACAGATGAGCTGTCCGGTGTTGGAACCGCTTGCGGGAACTGACTTCAGAGAACTTTCTAGACCGTTTATAGTCTTAAATCGCTCACGCATCCCACACGTAACGCTTGTTTTCCATTGGTCACGACCTACACCCACGCTTTCTTAGTTTTTAGTTGGTCTCGGTTTACACCCATGCAATGCCTGTTTTTAATCGGCCATAGTATACGCCCATGCATTGCTTGCATTTCATTGGTCACGCCTTACATTCAGGCAATAGTAGTTTTTCATTAGATATTGTTTACACCCACATATTCCTTGTTTCCGGTAATCATTTTCTTGATTTTATCTACAGTCGAATGTATATGTCAGCAACATTCACCGGGTTCATGGGTTGTCATTATTTATACATTACACCCTATCTCTTCCAGTTATGGGTCAAATAGTATCATTTGACTCCTTCAAGAAGAATGGCTTTCGTATTGAATTACCACGAAGTTTGACATGCCATTAAACTAAGAAAGAAAACCAAACCAAAATATCGATTAATCTATCATTCATAATATTCGTGTATCTTTTTAATCTCACCCCCGATACACACACAAATACACAGTGTTTCTTTTTAAAACACTCAAGTGATTAAGATGGTGGCAGTAACAGTTGTAAGGCTAAAAAAGCTCATATAATGATGTCAAATGTACTTTTGATTGGTATTTTCACACAAATGGAATTATTGTGTGAACTACATAAGAACTGTAGTCTTTTTTTTTTAAAGTAGGGCAAGTATACTGTGAATTGAATTACCATTACATTGACTTACCATTACGTGGCCCTGGAGGTGATCGTGTCCGCTTTAGGAGTATGGATTGAACTTACAAGACACATCGGGTTAATTGGCTGCGCATTTAAGATGATTAGTTAATTTGGGATCGCTTGTGTGTAATGTAGACCGTAGCTCTGTGGTAGAGTTTCGGATCTACATTCTATTGTCACTGGTTCGATTTCCAGTGGGGTAGATCCCGCTATAGTCTACTGTTGAGACGTAATAAGGTCAAAACAGCTCTCCAGTGGTTCCGTATATCGCAGTAAAATGCTTGCCGAATTTTCTAGTCATGGTAATTCAATTTGCAATACGTAAGGAATATTTTGAAAAATAAATAATATTTGCTCACATTCCATAAGAGTATTTTGGTCAGTCTATGAACTTTTCAGCCGACCCTTGTAAGTGGGTTTATCTGAGGATTTACACAGACATTTATATAATATGTAATTCTTCCATTATTTTTACATATCTAATAATATGTGGAAAGTAAAAGGAATCCGTTAATTAGCTGTCACCTGCTGCATAGTGGCTTACGCTCAAGACTGTGATGTGGTTTTATAAGCATTTGATCTTACGGTATTACGTTTACATTCAGAGAAATACCCTTGGGAAATGGTATGAACCCTTCGACTTTGAGTTAAATAGTACCACTACTGGTCTACAAGGAATGCCTTGGTATTAAATAACCCACGAAAGTTGAGATGCCATCAAATAAAGTAGCCAAAGCCAAAAAGAGTCCCCGTGGTGAGATGGCTAAAATGCTAGATTGTGGCTTCGAAATAAACGAGTACAAGCATCAGTCACACTATGGTTTTCACTTTCGGGTATATACCCTTGGAAAAGGTATAAACTCACTTATCCCTACCCAGCTATCGGTCGCATACCACTACTGTTCTTTCACAACAACTTTGGCATTAAATAACCCACGATGATTGGTATGCCATGAAATAACCAAACCAAGCGGAATCCATTTTAAGCTCAAGAAAGAACTATTTTTATGAATAAAAATTGAGTGCAGGAATCGAGTGTCTACGAGGTGGAATAAAAGTACTTCATCAGAATATCGGTGGGTCTAACAAAATGCTGACTATATTCCTTGCAGGGAGATTATATCCCTCCCATAAAAAAGGGTATATCCTCGGTATATCAGTAAACTGCGTCTGGTGGTGAGTATCCAATTCTTGACTCTGGGGAGTTTGAGGTACCCCATCATTACCAGAGTGATATTACATTGATGGATCTGTTTGCAAATTTTTTTAGTAAGTAAAGTTGGCGACCTCAGTCGAGGGCGACCCGAGGGCTCTTTTTCAAAAGATACTACACCGAAGTGTAGAGGAGGGCGCTACTGAGTTCCAGGGATTTCTCCTCTCTACACTTGATCCTTACCTTATAATACTGAGTGTTAAGCAAGGCGTCATCACATAGCATTTTTTGAGTCTTTGGTATGACTCGACCTTTGATTGAAACTCGGTCTCCCGGATCATTGGCGAACACACTACTCATTATGCCAATTGACGAAATTGCTTGATTTCATATAACTTTATGGAAAAAAATACTCTCAGGAAACGGCACAAAATGTGAATATAAATGTAAAATGTACACAGTTGCTAAAACATCTCGGTACAGAATAATTTTAGAGGGGCTGAAATAACATCAAAATCTATCAATCAATCAATCCTGAAATCACGTCATTTCTTGTGTTTGAAGAACGATGATTTTTAACGAAGCTTCAATGAACGATTAAAAAAAAACAAATTGTATTAATTGTGTATCTAAAAATCGAGGCAAAAGGATTTCATTTTTATAGTTCTATAAGATCAATGATTTTAAACGTAGAAATTAGAAAGTGAAGCGAAGTTAACAAAAAATTGTATCACTTTTTTTTGATATTGCAAAGAATTAAATGCTGGTCGCAACGTAGATCTTTAGTTGGTAAGAACATACACACATTTATACAGACACACACACACACACACACACACACACATATATATATATATATATATATATATATATATATATATATATATATGTGTGTGTGTGTGTGTGTGTGTGTGTGTGTCTGTGTGTCCATGTGAGTATGTAAGTATTTATGCACGTATGGGGAGATTTTTTTTTAGCTGCTTTCCATCTATTTTACTTTTTAAATAAAGAATTAAAATAAAATCTTCAAAATTAGTATTTTTCAAAGAAACATTAACGCGGGAGAAAATGTTATGTAAATTTTGGTTTTAAAGACTCATCTCACATCGCCTAATAATTATGATGTAGTCAATGAAATTTCTCAAATGACAAACATATCCAGAGGTAAATATTTTCAAAATTTCTTGTGGATTAACTTTAAATTCACCATCGAACATTACACGTTATATTGTCAAAAATTAAGTCGTAAACTTCACATTCTATCAAGTTTAAAATGGGAAAGCAAAGAGCATGAATTTTAATTTATCGATAAATTATTTCGGGGGTTAGTTGGAAAAAACGATTGGAAAAAATGTTGTTAAAGTTTTTCTGCAAGGAAACCAACAAGAACAGATATTGCTTTTTTGTACTTTTTGGCTAAGAGTTTGTACAAAATGCAACGCTTACAATTATTTGAAACTGATTGTTTTTAGAGGTTTCCTCGAATTTTTTATGAGATTTTTTTCAAAAATGTTCTTTAAAGAATATTTAATGATTTAAGATATTCAAAACATTGTTTAAGATTAACGTAGAATGATAAGCAAAAGACAAATTTTAACAAAAGCTTTAAATACGAAAAAGATTTTGAAATTCCTGTAACACCTTACAAAAACATCCTTAAACCAATATGAATGTTTATCATTTACAAAGTTTATTTGTGCCTAAGGATCTGACACAACGTTTCTATAAAAAAATAATAGAGAATCGGAAATATTTTTTTTTAAAAGTCATTACATAGCGTTCCGTAGTACAGGTATGATTGTACACAAAAACAAATTAAGAGGACTAGAAATAAACAATAATTGATATATAAGAAAATGTTGTTGAATATCAAATAAAAATCATTTTTCCGTAAAATCAGTCCTTTCTAAATACAAATCAACGCAATACAATAATTTGAATCTTTATATAACTTACCAGATGTTGCAAAGGACTAGATCTTAAAATGCATTCCACACTGTGGAAAGCCCAGCTGGAAACTTGCATGAAATATATTTTCATCAAAATTTCTTTAGCCTATTCGTACATGAAGCCACACCCCTCTGCAACTCCAGGTATCCCTACTAGTACATACATGTATTTCAACTAAAAACAAAAACCAAAAGACACACACACACACACACACACACACACACACACACACACACACACACACACACACACACACATATATATATATATATATATATATATATATATATATATATATATATATATATATATATATATATATATGTTATGCAGTCGTTAAATACAGGCCATATCATAAGAAAGATAAATAGTCGCACACATTATTGTGCCAAGACACCAAAGCCTATTCATATGAATTTCTTTTATTTCCTGCTTTTTTGTCTACAGGCAAAGTAAAACTGCTACATATTAAGAAACTCTAAAAACGAATAGAAATATAAACACAAAAAGTTTTATACAATAACTAAACGTTGTTCGGTGCTTTTCTTTTAATACATTTATTTATATAAGGTGAGAAAATTATCGAAGATGAAAAATGTTAACACTCTTATGGGAGTACCATTATGAAAATATTATTCTAAGCGGTCTCCTGCTGTTCAATGTCCCTGTCAACGTATTCTTTTATTCTGCTATCGGTGATTTTTATAAAAAAGGATTATCACTTCTAAGCGAGTTTTTTTTTTTATTATTGAAAAACAGAACTAATCTTATGGAGACCACCTGCAGAAAATTCTTAGAACATGTTGGCAGGAATGGTGTACAGGTGAAAGGGTTTGAAAACATAATATCACATATATGATCCAATAGATGTGTTGATATCTTTTAATAAGTACACATGCCATGCATATATATATATATAAATATATATATATATATATATATATATGTGTGTGTGTGTGTGTGTGTGTGTGTATGTGTGTGTGTGTGTGTGTGTGTGTGTGTGTGTGTGTGTGTGAAAGTAATTCGTGAAAAGGAATGCGACACCATGCAAAAAACTGAAAAACAACGATGCAAAAGTGATGACTTTATTACAAAGAAAAGTCGACATATAAACGTTTCGGTTCAAATGAACCATCATCAGAACTTCAAGATGGTGAAACACGTGTTGATAGAACAACGATGAAGGTTCATTAAAACCTGAAACGTTTTAACGTCGATTTTCTTTTGTAATGAATTCATCACTTTTGGATTAATTTTTTTCTCCAATTATGTCCTTATAAATATATATGTACATATGTGTATACGTGGTTCCAAAAACCGAAACATTAGATTTTTTAACGTAAACTTGACGTAAAATCTTTAAAATGCTTTAAAACTTGAACAAAGACTGTAAAGGTAGCGTAAATTACTCAGAAAAAAATTATTGCTAAATATTAAAAACACTAACTACAGATTTTGTTGAGTTTGCTTTTGAAGAATAATAAAACGATCTATAAAATTGTGGACCACCTCATGATTTGCCCTTATAAATGCCTGGACAGTTATACTCTTTGTGTATGTCGTAGAAACTCTCTTCTTGAGTTCGTTGATGACACTTGCTTTGATCTTAGCAGGTATTGAGCTCTTATCTTGCCCTCGGATGCATGGCTTTAATTCTCTGATTTTAACGGTCCTCATCAATCTTCAATGGGAAAAGTTTGCTTTTCAAGATATAATTAAAACTATTTATATTTTTTATTTCTGATTTATGAAACTCTCTAGGCTTAAAATATTCTGTTTAAGATTTGAAAAATGTTGTTTTCTCCTAACTATTGGTTTTCTACTGGAGATCATCTAAATGCTCTTAGTGCTGATCTGAAAACTTTTTTGATGAGGTAGGTTGAGAATTTTCAATTATGACCTCCTTCCTGCTTGGTATATCAATGTCCTAAAACCATGTTCGATCGAAATTATACCCTATCTAATTTCAGCATTCCGATCTACTCTTCAGTTCATGGGTGCTACATACTGGTATTCTTACGTTTTATTACATTTTATTTTAAATTGTTTTAAATCAGAAACGAATGAGAGTTTCTTGGAAAAATTATACCCAAGTGTGGCGAGAGAGTGTCTGGCAACTCAGTGCTGTCAGTTCGAAATGCTAAACATGATAATGATGATTTGCATAAATCATCCCCAGAGATCTCTGTCTCCTCTGGTAGTAGTTTTGGATCGTTGTGCAGTTCTGAAGAAATACAACCATTGTGTTCTGCCTTTGGAAAGTTTGAATCAATTGCCTGTTTTTCAATTGTTTATCGTATTTATACAGTTGCATCTTTTTTTCTTTTTGATGGTGTGGATATTCGTAGAGAAATAATATAATAAAATATTCCTCGTACAAAGATTCTTTAATATCAGATGATAGTTTTTTTGCGTGATGCGATTTATTTAAATGTTAAACGGGATCATAGACATTATGCTTCTATGTGGGAATCCTTCATCTTGGCTTTTTTTAGATCAGACAGTGTAAATCTAATGAAAAATTGAATGGTTCTGCTTGACAATAAGTTTTTTTATGAATTCGAGGAATCTTCCTTTTTGTCTGAAATCATGTAGATCTTATGTGATCCCGTATTTGCCTGCAGTTTCATAGGCTTTTTCTTGGTCAAAGAATAAATTTGTCACATATTTGATTTTAAAAAAATCCTTGTATGATTTTATAGCAGAAACAATTGGTCCGTTGGCCCTTTGTTGTTTCATATGACGTATTGTAGATTTATCATTGAACGGTGAGATTCCAGGCAGCAAATAATTCACTTATTTATCACTCTCTCTATTGTCTTACATCGACAACTTGAGGGAGCAAATTGTTTATAATTTCCATGCTCACTCTTGTTCGTTTTATCTGGTTTTGGAATAAGTATGATAATGATTTGCATCTATTTTACGGTAATTTCTCGTTAATTCATACGTTATAAATCTTTAAAATAAGTTTTAATGCTGTCTTCGGGATATGGTTCAAGAAATCATAAAGAATCTCGCTCGGTCCTGTGCTTCAAATGCAAGTGGTTGATATGGCATCATGTAAAATCAAAGGAGGAAAATAGTTCATTGTATATTTCTATGTTTATTGCTTTAAAACTTAGTTTTAGATTGGGGTTAAGTATTGTTGTTTCTGCTATCAAAATTTAGCTTAGATTGTAGCTGAGAATAGTTGCTTGGAGTTTATATTTCAGGAGTTCGTTGAGAATATGTCGACTAATATCTTTATGGTCTTTTTTTAAATGAATTTTGGTTCTTTAATTTATTGTAATGTGTCACACTTGTTGGGGGTCGTTATTTACCAGGATTTTTTCTGATAATTCCCGAAATTGTTTTTAGTTTGGAAAAAGTATTAATACTGTCAAGATTTTCTTACCAACATTCCTCTTTGGCCTCTTTAATTGATTTTCGAACCTTTATTCTATTTTCTTTGTAGTCGATCAGGTTGATAGTAGTTGGTTAGTTGGTCAGTTTTTGCTGTTTTTCGAAGTTTGATATCGTCTTAACTTTTATCGTTGAAATAAGGTGTGTTTCTTTTTCTTAGAGATAATTTTTTTTGGATGTGTTCTTTTGCTATTGCTATTAAGGCTTCTGTGACTTTATCTGTTATGTGTTTATTTTTTGGAGTCATTTCATCTTTACGTAGGTTTTCGAAAATTTCCCCGTTTACTTTTTCGGCTTCCAATTCGAAGGATCCTCAATGATCGCTTTAATACTTTTAAATATAAAAGGGGATTGGACACTTCCCTAAATGTTTAATGTCATTATTTATTATCACAGATACCACTCAAAAAGGTATTATGTTGTTTATGTGGTTGTACTGTAGATATTTTTGCTATATTTCAATTATCCTCATTTAAGAATGATTCTAGCTGGCAGATAACGGCTACTTCTTAGCTTTGTCATTAACAGTAGTAATTCAATGTGATTAATTTTAATCCATTGACTTATTCTGTATGCCATTCTTGGCCTTCCTTAGGGGTGGTATACTTTCCACGTTAAATAGAGGGTCGCCTTAGTTTAGTGTTTTGCCTTATGTTTGTTGTTTTTGTTTGAGAGTGGAGCGTCGCCCATTCCTTCTAACTTGTGAAATTGATTTGATTTTGGGAATTAAATTACCATGACCAGAAAATACGGCACAAGCACTTATGCACGACATACGGAAACACTGGACAGCTATTTCGACCTTATTAGACCTCATCGGCTGTCTATACCACGATTTCCACCCTAGGAAATCGAACCAGTGACCACAGATTGTAGAGCCAAATTAACTAGTCATGGTAATTGCGTGGCCAATGGACCTGAATATGTCTTGCAAGTTACATCCGTACTCTTTGCAGACGACACGGATAACTCCATAGCCACGTCTTCCCAAGAGGAATTATGATGATGTCAAGGGCAAGAATATAGATCTACATTTTTAGTTTTTAGGAAGAGGAATTATATTGTGAATTGAATTACCATGACTAGAAAATCCGTGGCCACTGGTTCAATCTCCAGTGGTGGAGATTACAGTATATACTGCTGATGAGACCTAATAAGGTAAAAACAGCTGTCAAGTCTTTCTGTATGTCGTGCGTAAGTGTTCGCCGGATATTTTGGTCATGGTAATTCAATTCACAATATAATTTCTTTACTTGAAAGAGAAAAATGTTGATGATTTGATTTTTGTTTAAAGTACTTGGGTGACTGAAGACCATAGTCCATTTTTCCTGTCAATGTGCATGTTTTTATGTTTCAATTAGATTTGAAGGGGGAGTGTGTTTCAATTACCCGTGTCTTGACCAGCTTCTTTTCTTTTCTTTGTTTTGTTTTTTTTGTAGATTTGTGTTTGTGTGGATTGCTTCACTTTGTTGCGAAGGAGCAGACATTTAAATCAGTAACGATTTGTTGCCGGGATTATTTGTTTACGAAAGTGAATATGTTTGCTAAAATTGTATTCTTTTCATATCGGGTGATTAGGTTTCATATGAAATCCTATTAATGCATATTAGTTTTTAACATTTAATCCATTTTCTTTATTTATCTTTCTCATTTATTGGTTTTTCCTTTCATTACTTTCTATTCAGTTGAATTTTACTTCTCCGTTGAAGTCGTAAATGTTTGTGTAGAAGTATTGTTCGAATAATATTTGCTTGTTCTGATCTTTAGATGTGACTCTATAATTTATGTCTGTAGTTATATAATTGATGTTTCATGTTTGGCAAAATATAGTGGATTTTGTTATGGTCTTCTTATGAATTACGATATTGTTTAGTTTGGTTATACTGAAATTATTTACGGAGTCGCTAACTAGGTGCCCAGTGAGTGGATGAAAAACAGCTAATCAAAGGCTTCCTTTTTTAGATTTCTCCAAACCCCTATGAGGGTGTTTCCTACGAACGTCCTTCCTCTTTTGCTTGTGTCATTCCTCAGAATCAAGACGTGCCCGCCCGTTTTCTCAGTCTTCTAGACGCCAATACTAGCTTGTGAGGATTTTTCCAGCAACTGAAGCACAAGAAACAAGGCTCTATTTTCTTCAACCCAACCAAAAGGACACTGGAATTATAAATTGTTAAAAGGATGCCTTTTACGGAAAACTTTCCCGCAAACCAACTGTTTGCAAGGACAATATTTTCTTTCCTTTCTTTCTATGTAAATATAAGTTTTTTATAACATTTTAAACCGTGTTGCGTTTCATTCTTCTTGCCGACGTCGCATTATTGTTACCATATAAAGTTGGGAAAATCCCAATACTAATTCTACATATCATTTCTATGAGTTCATTTAGTCGACGATAGGTTTTATAAGCCTGATACTTGGAAAATATATTTTAATTTGAGGTTTACTCTAGAAATTGCCAAACGATCCTTAATATCTGAAATAGTTATAGGAGATTTTTGTTGACTGATCTTACGGAAACGATTCTATTCATATCTTTTTTTCAGTCTTAATGTTAGGGTGACTTGTCTATGAGTGACTTTGGCTTTGGTTCTCTGGTTTTCGATTAGCGTATGGATATATCCTGTTGCTGAAAACTGTTCCTCAGTTTAAATTATATATATATATATATATATATATATATATATATATATATATATATATATATATATGCATCAGTGTGGCTAGACATGAGGGACGCTTGAAGCTGGGATCGAAACCCGTCTAACTTTATATATATATATATATATAAAATGTTGGACGGGTTTCGATTCCAGCTTCAAGTGTCCTTCATGTCTAGCCACACTGATGCATAATGCAAAGCATTTCGAATGAATTGGGCATTCTGGTATATGGTAGAGCAAAAATGTAAACAAACGCAAGCTACTACGCAGTGCCTTATAATTCCCGAGCTGGCGTGGTTCGGTTGATGGCTGAGTGGTATGATATAAAGTTAAACGAAAAGTTGGGCTGGTTTTGATCCCAGTTTCCAGCGTCCTACGTGTCTAGCCACATTGAAGACTTGTGTTACAAATATATATATATATATCTTTAAGAAAAAACAAAACCGGTCACATTAGGATCATGAAGTTATTTCCATCCTGTTATGTGTTTTTGATAAAATCAAAAAACGCGAAAAAAATTAACAGGACTTCATCAGATCTTACGGATAGAATAATTCAAAATAGAAACAGGAAAGACCGGTTTTGTTTTTTTCTTAAAGAAATTATTGCTCTGTAATGTCAGTTACATTGAGCTCTTTACCAGGAAAATTTAAATGTTCACTGTTGAATTTTTTTTGTACTGATGGAATTACTCCCGACTCCGGTTTAACAGGACCGAATAATACTTATATATATATATATATATATATATATATATATATATATATATATATATATATACTTAAAATCAAGTCACACTGCTAGCGCGGATTTACCTATCTGTCTCTTGCCGTTCGACCCTTTTATCTATCGTTCCTGCAAAGTCTTCTAGACTACATGTCATGTCCACAGAGGATTGTTGTAGATAAGTTCTTATTGGTCAGCCAACGTGAACGCGTTAATGTGTAAGGGTCCATAGAAAAAAAAGTCATTTATCAGTCCATCCTTGATTCTCCAAGGAGAAACCTTCTTTCATTTTAATCATGTGTGTGTGTGTGTGTGTTCAAGCATATACATGCAACGATGAATACAAGCATACTAATCCAATTTACCAAACCCTCCGCCCGGGCAGGATATGACACAAGGTCAATTTTTAAGCGGAGTTTAACAGGTTTGAATTCAGAGTTTTCTTTCTCCTAGGCTAGTTGCCTCACCAACGCTGAAAAAATCAGTCTGTCCCACTATTTACCCATAGCTGGAGGAAGAATAATTGGATTCATACCTTTCCCAAGGGTGTTAGAGCTATGTGAAATGCAATCATTCTCGTCCAGGATTTGAACTCGAGTAGCCGTCCCCATTACCTACGACGATAACAATTACACCACGGGCACCTCCTTAAGCAAACATACTAATACACACCTATACCCATATGGGAAAAATAGAAAAACAAAGTAATCAAAAATTGATTAATTTATTTAAAAATATTAATATAAATATATCATTTATCATCTCTTTTGAATTAGTGTGTTTTTTTTCTATTTTCTTCATACACTCGGATTCATTCTCATTTTTTTACTTCCACACATATATGACGCCCTCTCTATGCCTCTCTCTTTCTATATATATATATATATATATACACAGAGACCAGCACACATACACACTCACATATAATTCGGATTTTCAAATATAGATAACATGTTTTCATAATTCCTAGTAGCAAAATGTCACAACCTGAAATATGCCAACAATTTATGTGTGGAATGGAACTATTTATTATGGGTGATGCAAATGAAAGCTGGTATTTTTATTGAATATAAGAAAATGTAATGATTTTTCAAAAATTCGGAAAAAAATAAGATCTATCTCCCCAATAAAATGTAGAGTATCACTCATAAATAAATACGTTTGGTTTTAAAAACAGGCAATTTTTTTATAATAAACCTTAATATATTCATTGATTCTTTGTTTAATAGCATATCATGGTGTAGTCCACCACGTTAGCCACAATAAACGTGGAATCTTCACTTAAATGGATTGTATGAATTCTAATGAAATAGAGCACAATAAAAACATTATTTGTACCATACATTACGAAACTGAACATTAATAAACTCTCAGTGTATTAATCAAAATGTATGCCCATACCTCCCATTATACATACGGGGGTACACATAGCCTAACATCCGTCGGGGGAAATAGAATCGACAAACCGAGTTCGAATCCTGCGCGAAGTTGATTACTTTTCCTTTCGCTCTAATCCTCGAGGAAAAAGGCATGAGTACATCTCTTATTTAATCCACTCAGTTTATCTCGAAGGAGGATACTCTGAATGCAAGCCAGCTGTACTCGGTTTAATGATTGCCTTGTGTCACATGTTCATAATGGCAGAGGTTTTAGGTAAATACATAGCTTTATATGAGGATGGACAGACAATTTCATAAGATGCCGTCATGTTTGCTATTGATGACTTTCGGATCAATGAAATCCAAGTTTCACTACTGTAATGGAAGAAGTACGTGGTGTATTCAATAAGTTTGTAGACTTTTTTGTACAGGCATTGGAAATTGTGGTAGACTCTTGAAAATTCAGTATGTTATTGCTATACATCTTATGAGATGACTGACTAATTTTATGATTTCAGGTTCAAATGAACAGCTACAGCAGGAATGGGAATACACCCTACTAAAGCCTGATTGGCACAGCTGGTGAATTTCAAAAATGCAATCTAGACTTTGGAAGAACGATATGTAATAACATTCTGTTTTAATCTTTGAAAAATACCATGTGATGAAAGCTGGATCTACTGCTATGACCCAGAGACCAAGAGACAGAGTTCTCAGTGGAAGCATGCTGGCTCTCCCAGACCAGAGAAGGCCAGGCAGAGCAAATCAACTCTCAATCTTTTGATGATCCCTTTGTTTGACATCACTGGCATGATCTACATGCACTGGGTTCCCACTAGATAGACAGTCAACAAGGAATACTATGTTGAGGTTTTAAGGGAGTTCAGGATGAGATTCGGCCGGAAGAGGCCAGCACTCTTCAAATCGGGTCAGTGACATTTCCACCAGCACAATGCACCAGTCAACAACTCCATCCTTGTTACAGACTATTTGACCAAGATGGGCATCAAGACAGTTCCTCAGCCTCCCTATAGTCCAGACCTTGCTCCGTGTGACTGTTGGTTATTCCCTAAGCTCACAGGCTGTCGTTATGAGACAATTGAGGAGATGAAAGAGGCTGTGACGAAGGTCATTGACACGGTCACACAAGAGGACTTCCATGCGGCCCTTGCAGAAGTTGTTGGAACGGTACAACAAATACATTGCAACCGGAGGAGATTATTTCTAAGGGGACTAGAGTTTCATGTGTGTACTATCAACAAAAGTGCCCATACGAAAAAAGTCTGGAAGCTTATTTAAGGATCCTCGTATATATGATCCGCCTTGGAGGCTATGTTGAAAAAATAAACATTTTTTTGGTCAGAATACATGATAATATTTTCTCAGGGTATGAAAGGTTCCGCTACCCACCGTATATATATTTTTTCGGCGGAAGGGCGTAAAATTTTATAAAATATTTTTAGGTGTATATTTATTTATTATAAGTAAAGTTAGCGACCATAGTCGAGGGTGACCCGAAGGCTCCCTTTTCGATAGCTACTACACCAAGGTGTAGGGGAGGGCGCTACTCCATTCCCAGGATTGCTCCACTTTACCCTTGAACCGTACCTTATAATGCTGAGTGTTAAGCAAGGTGGTATCAAGTACCATTTTTAAAGTCTTTGGTATGACTCGACCTGGGATTGAACCCAGGTCTCCCGGGCCATTGGCGAACACTCTAACCGCTGGGCCAATGTCCCGGTATTTATTGAATTTTCATGTTTAGAATTTTAATTTTAATAATTTGGCAATTTATTTAATCAGATTTTCTCGAGTAAAGTAATATACCCTTCTTATATTCTCATTGTCAGTAATTTTATAGACAGAAAAACAATGAAACTATAGAAGAGTGTAAAATAGTTGCACTCTTCCCTATACAGAGCGTTTATTAATACAATTAAAAATTAAAAAAGACGAAGAGAAAAAGCATTATTAAAACCGGAGGTAGGAAAAATGAATTAAAAGGGAAAATTTAACAAAAACAATTTAAAGAAAAAAAAAAAAAAACATCGAAAAGAAAAAAGAAAGTTTGTTACCAGAAAACACAATCAAAATGGCTGTCGTAATTTAAGAGAAAGCGATTCTAATTCAAAGTTTGCTGTTTAAGGCAGGAAGCCATCTTCGAAATAAAAAAAAGACTTGGAGGAGAATTGGCGCGAAAATGTCAACGGGATTATTTTCCATTCGAGTAGTTTGAATGAGGCTGCAGGACAAACATTCTTCGTCGGAAAAAGTGGACAGGATCTACAATGAAGCAGACGATCTTTCTCTCCAAACACTGTAAAGGAGAATGATTTCAGATATTACAAAACTGATTGATTTGCAGCGGTTGTTAAGATTCTGTTTTTCGCAAACGTTTTCTTTTCTAAGGCTTCACATTTCCTCCCCTTAACGTGCTGCTTGTCCACGAGTTCAACAGGATGTGTTCAGTCGTTGTGTAAGACAAGTGTTAAGTGCTGAGATTTCCGGTTAAACATATAATAGGTAACGGCTAAATTTTTGCGTTAGGACAACTGAAAATTTGAAATTATACTTGGTAATACAAAAGTTAAATATCAAAAGAAAACTGAGTTAAATAATTTAATTTTTCTTCATGCAATTTTAATAATTATTGCTAAAAATACAATTATAACTATATATATATATATATATATATATATATGTATATATATATATATATATATATATATATGTATATATATATATATATATATATATATATATATATATATATATATATATATATATATATATATATATATATATATATATATATATATATATATATATATATATATATATATATATATATATATATATATATATATATATATATATATATATATATATATATATATATATATATATATATATATATATATATATATATATATATATATATATATATATATATATATATATATATATATTATACATTGGCCTAGGGGTTAGAGTGTTCGCCAATGGGCCGGGAGACCTGGGTTCAATCCCAGGTCGAGTCATACCAAAGACTCAAAAAATGGTACCTGCTTAACACTCAGCAATATAAGGTACGGATCAAGGGTAAAGTAGAGCAATCCAGGGAAGGAGTAGCGCCCTCCCCTACACATTGGTGTAGTAGCTATCGAAAAGGGAGCCTTCGGGTTACCCTCGACTATGGTCGCTAACTTACTTACTTATAATAGTGTTGGTTGTCACTAAATCACTCGTGGGTTTGTATCGAATAAAGCGCAATATAATATGGAGAGTGCTCAATATCTAGGATAGAGCTATAATAATAATAATAATAATAATAATAATGATAAATATATATATATATATATATATATATATATATATATATATATATATAGTTCATGGAATTTTCACTGCAAGCTGGTCGGTGCCCTAATCCTATCCCAACTATCAAGCATAATCAACATCACCGATATGAGACTATACTGGGACAACGGCCTTATTAGCATTAGGAACCCAAACGGACCGAATTTTAGACAGCTACAGAAAAAAAATTATCCGACGCACTGAAACTGCTGGGATTTAAGAACACCCTTTACACAAACCTAGAAATTGTATACATATGAACCTTACAAAAAAATAAGAACACACCAATCTACAAAGACACTTTTTGAAACCACCCACCCTCAATTACCAAACAAATCCCAAAATCTATCAGCCGTAGACTATCAAGCAATCGATATTATTACATCGATATTTTTAACAAACACATATGACAAAGCATTGTAAATACATCAGTTATAGTCAAACACTAGAATTCATACCTCCAAAAAACAGAATCTAAGCACAGAAATAGAAATATTATTTGGTTTAACCCAACAATAAATGCATAACATCCAATATAGGTAGGGAGTTCCTAAACTTAATCTCCAATCAATACCCCCGTAATAGCCCCCTAGCCAAAATCTTTAACCAAAACAGCATTAAGGTTAGCTACAGTTGCAAAAACAACATGTCACAAATAATTAAAAACACAACAAAAGTATCGCATCCACCAACAGTACAGCACCCCCAACCAATGCAATTGTATGGTCAAAAGTACATGCCCCCTACCAGAAAATACCTGTACAAAAAAGTCAGATACAAAGCCACGGTAAAAACAAACAACTCTGTCAAACATTACATTGGCGCAACGGAGGGCACCATAAAACAGAATTGGCAACCAAAAACCATCTTTCAAAAACAGAAACTACGCATCTAATACCTCCTTATCCTCGTACATATGGAACCTAAAAGACACAAACATCTCTACTACAATCAACTGTGAGATACTAAAACAAGCACCTGCCTACAACAAAACATCACAAAATGCCTTCTTTATCTCCACAAAAAATTAGCCATCATAAACTACCCATCACAAAAACCCCAACTAAATAAAATCTGAAATTCTTTCAAAATGTAGGCACGAGAATTTAGCTTACGAATTCACATCTTGCTAAAACAACGCACTGCGTTTGTAACTTCACTCAAACCCATTCACAAACACATTAATACGCAACTATAACCCACACAAACATACGCACCCACCCACACATTCTCACACACTCACGCACTTACAACCACACGTAAAGAATCATACAAAATCCCAACGGTTTTTGACTGTTTTTTTTTTTTTTTCGATTTTTCGATTCATTTTATTTTCTTAACTGCCTGATGGTTATTTTGTAAAATATTTCCATGAAACCCAGGGGTCGCAGTCTAAATTCCATGGATTAAATATATATATAAAGAGGGAGAGAATATATATATATATATATATATATATATATATATATATATATATATATATATTATTATTATTATTATTATATTATCCAAACCAAGTCTGCCGATGATGGGAAGGATTCTTTTTAAGATTCTCTATCTTCCATATCCATGTAATACAAAATCCAATGGAAATAAATCCAATATATATATATATATATATATATATATATATATATATATATATATATATATATATATATATATATATCCAAGTAGCCGATAACTAGGATGTAAAAAAGAAATACGAAAAAAATTATTTCAATAACGCAGAGAATGGCTCCTGTGTAAGATATCCGACTGACGAAAAGACAGCCAAGTTTTGATCCCAACTTGATGCGTCTCTTGTGTCTAGCCGCAATAAATAATTGAGACCCATAGAAACTGTCTGTGGATGACAATAAATACGCTCCCCCACCGTTGGTAGAGCTCTCTATTAAGGCTACCACAAAATGAAACGCAGTAGCTCTTCTCAAGTATTGAGCATACCCGTTATCCTATAACGTATATTTAAAAAGGTTCACATAAAAAAATCCTTCCAAACTATAAAGATTGGCGACTGGCGTAAAGTCACCAAGGTTTTTTCTCATTGAAACATTGTGATACGTTTAATTAGTTTGTCTGTGGATGGTTATATATATATATATATATATATATATATATATATATATATAGTGATTGACGGAAGATATATTGATCAACGCGTGATGACTAACTACTGCCCAGATTCTAAAATTTTGAACGTATATTTGACACTTGAACTCGTATTTCCAAATTGTCGGCGGCGGGTTGATAAAGACTGTTCATAAACGAAGGGCATGTCCATAAGTCGTATATTTCGGAGCTTGCTGGTTATCATCATGCACAGTATATTATCGTCTTCCTTTGAATGCATGGCTTTTATTCAGAGCTTCCCAGTGGTCGATATGAATATTTAATGCCTTAAGTTGACTTCTGAAGACATTTTTGAAGCATTTCTCTTGGTTTTACACACACACACACACACACACACACACACACACACACACACATATATATATATATATATATATATATATATATATATATATATAAGTGTGTGTGTGTGTGTGTGTGTATCCAGTCGGGTAGGTGGTAAGAGAAGTTAATTTTTTTAGCGAAGATTAACATGTTTAGTTCAGAGTTTCCTTCTCCAAGCCCGGTTGCTATACCAAATTATAAAAAAGAAACAGTCTGGCCTACAATTTACGCAAAGCTGAAGTGTTAATAATTCGATTCGTATCATTCAGAAGGGTATTAGTGCTATGTGAAATAAAAACATTCTCGTCCAGGATTCGAACTCATGTGGCCATGCATATTTTCTACTACAGTAACCATTACACCACAATCACCTATCTCTCTCACTTTTTTTTCTTTCTCTCTCTCTCTCTCTCTCTCTCTTTTCATCGCATATATATATATATATATATATATATATATATATATACACACCAACCCCTCCGCTCGGGCAGGATATGATACGAGGTCAATTTTTCAAGAGGAGTTTAACAGGTTCGAAATCAGAGTTTTCCTTCTCCTAGACTAGTTGCCTCACCAAGGCTGAAGAACACAGTCTGCCCTACTATTTACGCATACCTGGAGACAGACTAATTGGACTCATACCTTTACCAAGATTATTAGTGCTATGTGAAATGCAATCAGTCTCGTCAAGGATTTGAACTTGTGTCGCCGTGTTTCTCTCTCTCTCTCTCATATATATATATATATATATATATATATATATATATATATATATATATTATAACCGGCTCATTGTCCAAGTGGGTAGAGTGTTCACCAATGGTCCAGGAGACCTGGGATTGAACCCAGGTCGCGTCAGACCAAATGTTTTAAAAATGGTATTTGATACTACCTTGCTTTACACTATAAGGTATGTATCATGGGTAAAGTGGAGAAATCCAGGGAAAAGAAGTAACGCCCTCCCCTACACCTCGGTGTAGTAGCTATTGAAAAGAGATCCTTCTAGTGACCATCGACTACGGTCGCCAACTTTACTACATATATCATCATATCCCATACGACGTCAGTAATTGGTCAAAAAATCCCTGCAGTAATTCGTTTTTGACGTTAATCGTTTATAATGCCTTAAAATGAGAAGAAACCACGTAAAAGTAGGGGAAATAACCTGTAAAAGATAGAAATATCGCTTGAATTTGAATAACAATAAAAAAACGTATGAATCATATGTTTGTTGAGTGATAAATACAATAGAATTAATTAATTTATCTTAGGATTTTCCATAAATTTACTTAAGTACATTGAAAATCAAGCTAAGATTAACATAAAGAACACGCTGAAAAATAAAATTCTTTAGGAAAAATTAATGAATCTAAAAAATATTTTAATCTCAATGTGTAAAGAATAACATACAATACTTTAAATATTTTCAGTGTAAATATTTTTTGTCTTCATATTAAATTCTTTTTTAGTTTTTAGCCTTTATTGACCCTTTTAATGCATCTTACGAAATTTAAATATAGATATTTAAAGAAAAAAGTGGCTATTTCATCTCTTTATGTTATTATTTAGGTGAAGTTGCTGAGTGATGCAATGTTAAGTCGGATATAATGACTTTCGTTGAATTGAAATTTCATCTTGAAAAAATATTTTACGTATATCGAATTGACAAAAATTTATGTGTGTGCGTGCGTGTGTGTGTGTGTGTGTGTGTGTGTGTGTGTGTGTGTGTGTGTGTGTGTGTGTGTGTTTAAAATTAACTAATTTTCATTCTAAAAAGATGTTAGTTATAAGCAAATATAGGCTCGAGAAGCAATTAATTATTGTATTTGTAATTTTGCTGTTTTTGACAAATCGGCAATTGTGGACTCATTTTAAATGTCTGAGATTTCACAGACAATAATATTTGACTTGCTCTCCAAAACTCAAAGGATCCAAACCCGAAATAATTTAAGAAATATTTTCCATCGTAGATTGTTAAACATAGATCTTTTAACTAATTAGAATGATAGATAAATCATCAACTATCTAATTTCGGGCCTACCTCAATCTTTTTTTTTATAAGTGATGAAATAGATCTTCAATAGATTTATAAATTCAATCTGGATATCTATACAAAAATTTCGTCTACATTTTCCTTTCTGTTCCTTCAACTATGAATATAATTTCAACATCGCTTATTTATTTTGAACTGAACAAAAATAATTTGTTTATGCTGACATTTTCACTCAATCATACTTTTTACCAGTTGATACTTTTCTAATTTCATGCGTTTACATTTCAGAACATAAATATATTTTCTCTCTAACTTAGTTACATATTCACACAAAGATCTTTTACACACACAAAATATATTAACGAGATATACACAATGTATTCAGCTACGTTTAATATATGAGCTTTTCTTTCTTGTTATGAAAATACTGGATAATATTTATGCTCTAAATAATATTCTCTTTTCTAACAAGAAAAGATTATGAAACTTGTTTTTAAAGAAACTTTTCTATCAAGTTAAAGAAATTAAATTTATTAAATTCGTATACATATTTAATCGCAACACATTTGTGTGTGTGTGTGTGCGTGTGTGTGTGTGTGTGTGTGTGTGTGTGTGAAAATAAGGAACAAAAAATATACAAAATATATCGTTTCAATAAAAAAAATTTCGGCAAAATGTACTCAGTTCCTGGGAAGCACAATAAAACCTTATGAAGTGTTTACTTCACATGTCATTTAACTATCGTTAATGTCTGCTTTCTATCTTTTTTAATTAAAAAAAATCAGTACATAGGAGGTTGTCGGAGGAAAATAATAAGTATGTATGCCTGATAACTGTGATTTTTATGTCCCCCCCCAAAAAAAAAACACTAACTCCTGATATAAATAGAAATATTAGTCAAAGAGTATGTGAGGTAAATAATTATTCGTCAGTCCCCGGATAACCAACACAGCTCATTTTGGTGGCGGTAGGTGTTACCTGGAAGAGAAGTCCCGCCCCTCAAATGAGCATTGCGTATATGAGACCATCCAGTACGGATGGATAGCTCCTGATTGTGTATTGCTTCATTTGAAATAATGAAAATAAGGTATATTTACTTTCAAAGACAACACTTTATTTTTTAAAAAATCTAAGGATGTTTATTTTTCGGCTTATCTGTACGTTAAACTTACATCGGATTCTCGTATTTTACAACGATGCTGATCATACCAACTATACAATCTAATAGTGAGTGATTTGAATTCGATACACACAGTGTGTTCCACTGTGTCGATTCCTGACTAGACTAAAGCTTAGTAAATATTTACTTGAGAGAATTGTATGTCTGAGAGGGCTCTTATAAAGAGACTTGGTCTATTGAGTCTCTCTGTTCGTTAAATGTGTCTGCGCATAGAAGAAAAAAGGAATATGATAATTCTTTGATATCGTTCGACATCAAAGTAAAGAACGGAGCGTTGAAGAGTTGTACATGAAAATAATTCAAAACCTCAATGGAAACAAAAAAAAATGTTAAAGAAAACGAATATCAGAAAATGGCTTTATGCAAATTGTCTTCTTGTTCACTAGAATCAAATGGAGGTAGACATCTCTCTGAGTTCTTTCCTTCACGATGTTTTTTTCTTTCTCTTATTTCAAAGGACTTTTCACATGTATTTCTGATTGGTAAAGTTGACTTCATGCCGACTAGAGATCAATTGTTTCCAACTTCCTCTCTAACGAATTTGTCTAACTTTACGTCTTATTTTATTTTCTGATCAATTTGTAATATCTATCGATATCTTCATTCTCGCTTATATCAACAAAGAACAAGCACCAAGTCTGCCCTAAGATACATCCTTTTTCTTAAGACACGTCTATTTATAATAATCTATTAAATGGGCAAGAAAGGACTAACATTTCTTGCTAACCATGCACTTTAAAGCAATATAAAGATTATCAAAATTGTAATAAAAAACGTATAGTTGCCGACCGTAGTCGACGGCAAACAGCAGGCTCCCTTTTCAATAGCTACTGTTACATGGCCATATTAGTGTATATGGCTATGTGCGAAATAGATATATAATGTTCATAACGATAGAACATATAAAGAACATAGGAATCTCGAAATTCGAAAACACGCAACGACTTGTTGTTCGGGTACGAAACCTTTTTATTAACTTTGAGTTAAAGGTTTCGACATAAGGAGGAGAGACACAATCTTCTATGCTGTCTTATTCATTTGGCCCACAACTCGAGCGGCCCCTATGGGGCGCAAGTTCGCCTCGTGTCTGCGTGCCCCAAAAGTCGAACCTCTTCGTTTGGCGTCTCGTACTCAACTCCCTAACTTACTTAAAATTTCCACAAACCTCCACGCGCTTCCGGTGCGTGACGTCACTCGCACCCCGTCACCCGTTTCGTCACGGACTATTGTGAAATCTGAGTGACACCTCCATCCACCCGCGCGCGCCCGCGTTAACACCTGCCTTAATGTTTGCACCTAACTAACCCACTTGCTGAGCCGGAAGGTTCTCAGCCTAACTAAACTCAAAGGCATGAACCGAAATCCCTCGGCTATTATTTTACACTACTACACCGAGGTGTAGGGAGGACGCTTCTATTTTCCTTTTATTGTTCCACTTTACCCTTGCTATGTACCTTATATTGCTGAGTATTAAGCAAGGAGGTATCAAGTACCATTTTTAAAGTCTTTGGTAGGACGCGACCTGGGA
Organism: Sepioteuthis lessoniana; assembly: GCA_963585895.1. Classification (NCBI taxonomy): domain Eukaryota; kingdom Metazoa; phylum Mollusca; class Cephalopoda; order Myopsida; family Loliginidae; genus Sepioteuthis; species Sepioteuthis lessoniana. Next base: position 38,372,929 of record OY757928.1, on the reverse strand, counting down.
TTGAATCCAAGTCTCCCGAACTGTTGGCGAACACTCTACCCCCTATGCCAATGAACCGGTAGTCCATCCTTCTTAAAATATTTTGGGAAATTGTTTTTGTCCTTTTCTTCTTTTTTTTTAATTTGAAAATTAATATTCCAACTTTTTACATTGTATACGTGGTTTTTATTTCTTCATCTTGAAGCTCTTTTATAAGTATGGCTTGTAAGTGTATCTTTTTTTTTTTTAAATTTGTTTACTTGTTTGTTTGTTTGGGTTTTATGGGATATCAACCTTTGTAGATAATTTAATGCCAAGTATATTTTGATAATAATACACAGTTCTATATCAAACAATTCGGTTTACAATAAGTACGCAGTCTAATTAACAAAAACATTTCTATTTCAAGCTATTTAGTTTGGTTCAGTTTGTTTTTATGGCACATCAACCAATGTAGGTTACTAATGCCAAATCCATTTCAAACATAAAAAGTTCTATTTCAAGCAATTCAGATTATCATAAGTACGCAGTTTAGTTCTATTCGACCCATAGATTGGACTTTATTCAGTGCTACTACTCCGGGTCAGAGTAGACCTAAGAGCGATGACAATGAAAGGGTACTCTGCATTCCCCAAAGCTCCAGCATTACTGGAACTCCACCATAGTGTTATATCCAGGACGACTCTCTGGAGGGAGTCTTCCCCCTGTGCAAAGAAATAATTTGTGCATTCTATAGTTCCAGCCGACCGGGAAATCATTTATATTTAGTTTGGTTTCTTTTTTTTTAATGATGAATCAACATTTGTGTGTTATTTCATGCCAAACACATTCTTGGAGAACAACAATGTAAAGTTTGAAGGCTTTATGTTTGAGTTACTTATATCAACAGTATAAACATTTTATCTCTCAACATATAAACAATACAACAAAACAAATATAATTAATTATCAAATAAACATAACTGATGAAAACATATTTTAATCATTTACAACTTCAATATGTTTTTCTTAAATCATGCGACTTCTTCTACTTTCCATGCAGAATGTTAATATGTCAAAAATGTATTTTCGTTTCAGGTAAGTTGACATCTTGAATTTATAGACACCAGTCGGTAAGAAGGAATACGACGAATATCAAAAGGGAAGTACCAGAAAAAAAAATGTGCGGCCGTTGACAGAGGTAAATACTAAGATTTTACGATGTTTCTATTAATTGATCTATGGTGTGACAATATTTTTTAATATATTTTTAAAAAACTGTATATCAATACTATTGCTACAATCAACCAACATTCATTCTCAGATTTGGACGAGCATAATGGTAAGTTAAAAAGCTTCGGATAAACTAAAAGAAACCCATCCCCATTATTTGCTTACCTGTATAAATTTATAAACATGTCAATGAAAACAAAAACGAGTTACAAGAATAGCTTAAAAAACACCAGCTCTACCCATAGTAGCATACACCCCCCCGTCGTCTCACAGACACGTTGACTGGTCCACTTTTATTGTACTTAAATTAATTAACTCTTCAGACAATTGAACTGAATGTTAAATATCACGAAGACTTTCAAGTAACAGAAAAAAGGAAACAAAATATAAAACCGGTTTCAGAAATAAAAATGAGTGTGAACTTCTTTATTTTCAGAATTGCTTTCATTTTACTAACAAATGGAACGCACAGGCGCTACACATGCACCTCAAACCCATACGCCTATGCAGATTTAAAATCGATACAGCATTAAAATGCTTTATTTCAAATTTTGCAGCGACAGTCTATAAATATCAATACTTATTAGTAAATAATCATGATTTTCGAATATGTATAGTCTAGACATTAAAATTGCCAAAGGCCATGTTGTGCATTCCAACATTATATAAATGCAAAACATTAAAAGCAAAATCATTTTCAAGAAAATAACAATAAATATTGTAAGAGTAAAACGTTCTTTTCAGTAGTTTAACTTACGTGCTTCATTTAGTCAATATACACTGACGGAAAAAAATAAGTATGATACTATGACGACCGAGGCGAATTTATTTTCTACACATATGCTTTTAACATTCTAAAAGTTGTCAGCCATCTTATAACACAGTAACATTTATAACACTTCACTTCTAACTGATTCTGTGAACATACAGATTTGTAATTAAATCCCAAGAGGTTAAGTATTACTGTTGCATAATAGATTGGTTTAATTTATTATTGGCTTGATATATCAGTTACTTTCAAAGAACGTAGAAAAAAGCGTTGAATTTCAGTGATATGTTGTGATCCGGCATTAGATGAAAGCATAGGTCTCATTGGCTGCAAATAATCATTTGTTCATTGAAAGTTTAAAAGTTAGATAGAAACTTCAGATAGTGGGAAAACGCCAACGAGAGTGTTTTTTTTTTTTTTCGCCTCTGCTCGGCTCACTATTTCCTCGCTTGTTGTAGATTGGTCATGAAAGTGCGACAGACGTAAGAGATGAAATTTCATATAAGCATTAAAAATGTCTCTTAGCTAATTTTCATCCCAGCACCGAAGAACTAAGAACAGATAGGGGTTACAGTAATGAACAAGCAGGGATGGACAGTGGTGGCAATATGGTGTACGACAAAATGACACAGTCGGAACGAAACGAGAAATGAGCTAAGGGAGAAGATGGCTTTGAACAGATGGATAATCAAGGTGGAAATTGAAATTTAACGTATTATATAAACACTAAAATGAGTAAAGCTCGAGTAAGCGCAATGTAACATTAATATGTGATCTGGGTAATGATTTATCCTTTTAATTTCGGAACTTGCACACGTATTATTGTATAGAAAATCAACTACCGGAATTCAGCTAAATTAACTGACAATAAATTAAAATTCCTATTCCCTGTTACATACATACGCGCGCGCACACACACACACACACACACACACACACATATAACACACGCACACACACACACACACATAACACACGCACACGCACACATACACATATAACACACGCACACACACACACACACACACACATATAACACACGCACACGCACACATATATATATATATATATATAACACACACATATTTATATATAACACAGACACATATATATATATATATATATATATAACACACACACACACACACACACACATATATATATATATATATATATATATATATAACACACACATATATATATATACACACACAATTTGTTTTTTCTTTGTTTTCGGTGGTACACGTTCAAGAGAAATTTGTTATACAAAACGTAGAAGAGTCTTACTTATTTGCTATATAACCTGACATAAAGAGATAATGTGGTTAGGAAATTAGCTTATTTTTTTCGAAAATATAGAATAATAATAATACAAGAAAAAGACAATCTGATTGAGAATGAACAATTCCGTTTTATCATAAATTTGTACCTTATTCGTTTAAATGCCCTTTATTTTTTTTTTTTGTTGAAAATATGTGTATGTTTTGTTAGAAAATGCTGTTATTATTCTCGGACGCGATAATGTTTTTAGCAATCTTTACTTTCTAGTGAACACTGGATGTTAGTCTTCTTACAAATAGAAATGCTGCCCTAAAGTAGTAACAAAGTCCCCCTGGCATAATATCTAAAGTTCTGGAATGCAACTTCGAAGAAAGCGAGTTCGAACTAGAATCGCGCAATTACGTTCTCTTTAGCACTAATACCCTTCAGAATTTATCTTCCGCCTTAAATAGTATCGCTACTGTTTTTCTACGTGGATGGCTCTGACAGTAATTGATCCAGGAAGATTGATATGCCATTAAAAAAAATAAAACCAAACCTAAAATGTTGTCTATTTTCTCAAAAACATGCCTATATTCCAGTTCAAAAGTAACTACAAAATCTTCAATTTTTCCATTCACTTATATATATATATATATATATATATATCCATCCAAATGCCTATTTTTGCTATCACTTATCAGAATTTCTATAGCAGTAAAAAGCAATGATCAAAGGAAAGAAAATCAAAAGGAAGAAAAAAAAAATGAAAAATTGATAACAGACGGTTAAAAGATATAAAATGGTAGATATATATGTGGATAAAACTTCAAATGTAGGACTTCCAAAAGGAAGGGATAAGAAGGAAAAAAAAAAAACAACAACAAATATCTTACAAGTTATTCGTTAGATCCAATGACATGAAATTCTTGCGCCAACATAAAATAAGTTTGCATCCTATAATGGTTATTGATTCTAAAATGGTTGTCGGGACTCGTTTTATCTATGTATTTAACCTTATTCTTCCATAGCGAACAGTATATGACTCAAGATCAATGTTTAAGCTGAGTAAAACTAGTTTAAATTAAGAGTTTTCCGTTTCTGTGCTAGTTGCCTAACAAAAGCTATTTACCCGTAACTGGAGAGAGGAAGTGCAGATGCGTCTATGACTTTACCAATATAGAAAAATAATATAGTACTTGTAACATTGGCTACTACACTGGATGCTAAAAGTGAGGAACTGTTTTATAGTGTGAAAAAAAACGAGAAAAACAGATGTACTTCTTGGTTCATTAGATGGGATGTCTCATTCATGTTTCAAGCAGGTGATTACTTTGATTCACATAGGTGGCATTATACTTGCATCTAAAAGGGAAAATAAAAGAACTTGTCTTTCTTCTAGTCACAAAACGAATTGATAGTTTATTTTTACTGGCTTTTTTTTATAAACACTTTCAACACCCTTAATACGATAAACCCAAACGAAATAACAAAATCCGAAAAGACACCCGCCGGGATTTCTCTTGCATCGAATCACAGACGTCTGTCTCTTTTAATACAGGGAATATTGCCAGAAAAAATTCAAACGTCTCACTGCTAGACCACTTAGCACCATATCTACCGGTGCTCATAAACAAGTCGCTAAGTCCTTATCACACAGTTTTCTTTCACGGCAAAATCTACTGCCTAACTAGCTTCGGTGGTTTAAATGTTACTGCCAAACTAGATTACGCTTCACGCCTACCCTTGATCCACCGATTATGAACTTCATCCTTAGAAGTGAACTCTCTCAAGAAGAGACCGTAAAAAGAAAGACTTGTGAATGAGCATCTGCTGATAGGCCGCTCATAGGTCTAACAGCAAGATTGTTTTCTGGTCATATACCCTTAGTTTGCTGGTTCGACGTTCATTTTCTTAGGAAGTCACAATGAACTTGCGTAGGAGACGACATTATGAAAGATTGACTGTACTACATTGGGGTCATGCCAATTTTGACGCCATTTTTTCTTTGTCGAATTTTTATGGAATCGTCGTCTGTACGTGAAGGTCTAGTTTTGACTGCGGATTTACCTTTCATTCAATGGTTATATTTTGACACATATACAAATAAGAAAAAAAGTTTACGATACACTTTTAATTACATAGCACTTTTTCTTCTTTTGAGCTAAGTAGGGATGTTTCTTAGGGGGGAAATGTGTGGTTCGAAGATATAAAAACCCTTGGAGAGAGAGAGAGAGAGAGAGAGAGAGAGAGAGAGAGAGAGATGATTTCAGCGTCTCCTATATCAATAACTGTAGAAGTGCCTCCGCTTAGTGGGAATATCTCAACTCAAGTGACGTCTACGAAAAATCGACATTACCATCGGAGACAATACTATTGTTGAAGCTATACAAAATTTAAGCAAAATGAACAGACTTTCATTAGGGGTAATTTTAAAAACAATCTTTGTTCCAAATACTATGATTAGTGAATGTTGAAGATGAGTTTATATTAGTCTAAACAATCTCAAAAATAATATATATATATATATATATATATATATATATATGAGAAATAACAAATCGGTAATTGTTAGTAAAACATGGAAGCGCTATATCAAAACATTCTAGCAAGAACAAATTGATTACTTTAAAGTCATTTAGAAAATGAACTTCTTTGCTATTTCGTTACTTTTGTGTTTTGGGTTCTCTTGAACAACCTATTTGACGTTCCTTTCAGTCTGAGACACAAATACAAGAGGTGAACTTTAACAACCAATCCCTAGTTGAAAACGACTTCAAAAAATTCATCGATTACAAATCTCTGATGTTCAAAGCAAATTTTCTAATGAGACTATTTTATTGTTGGCAAGAATGGATGTTTTAAATGGATCATTTTCAGATTTAAAAACCGTATTCAAAACTGAGATATAATTCTTTAAATTTAATGTCTAATAATTGGACATATTTTACATATATGTACCCTAAAAAATGCCTACCTATTGGCCGTTGGTAGTGACTTGTATAGCTGAGGGCTGTATCCTGGCGGCCGAGTAGTTCAAGAGCCAATAAATCAGCTGGCCATGTCCAGCTCTAGCACCAACATGATTGTCCCAAACGTATTTTTCAACTTGCTAGAGTGTCAAACAAACACTTTGCTCTTTTTATATTAAGGGTGCAAAAGACGGCGGTTCAAGATCGGTCATGATTAGAAATATAAGACTTCATGTGTCCTGGGTAGACCACTTAATTGAATCTGAGGGTAAGATTCAGGGGAGTTTGGGGGAATTTGGAATATCCCTTCTTTACCATTACACTTGAGTCAACTCTGATCTGATTTGGCAGTACTTATATCTCTACTATAAGAATTTTTCAATAATTCACGAGGGGTTATTACGGTTGTTTGAAAATATAAAATTATATTAAATATAATTATTAGTGTTAGATTGCAATTCTTAACATTCGGCATAATAAGGTACGATCTAGGGTAAAGTGGACCTATCCAGGGAATAAAGGTGAACTAGCTATTGAAAAGGAAGCCTTCCGGTCACCCTCAACTTAGGTCGCCAACTTTAGTATATATATATATATATATATATATATATATATATATATATATATATATATATATATATATATATATATATAAGTATAGTTATATATAAGTATAGTATATATACTTTAATATATATATATATATATATATATATATATATATATATATCAGAAAAAACCGGATTAAATCCGATAGTATGAAAATGTATAGGGATGAAAAACAATACAAGGTCTTTAGAAGCTGATTTTATTTATAGAATTATTTACCAAGTTTGAACGTTATGTTTTTTACACCTTCATCATACCATGTCAGTATTTAAATTAGATAACTCACACAAACTGATGAAGCTTTAAAATTGGAAAAGTTTAACGTTGGCAAAAAATTCTATAAATAGAATCATTCCTTGAAGACTTTTTCAGCTCTCTCTCTCTCTCTCTCTCTCTCTATATATATATATATATATATATATATATATATATATATATAGTTTTTGTTGTTGCTATCTCAATTTGTGTGTTTGTGTTGGACGAAATGTGATATAATTTGGAGAGCACACAATATCTGTGAGGGAGCTATATATATATATATATATATATATATATATATATATATATATATATATATATATATGTGTGTGTGTATATATATATATATATATAGTACAATTTGTTGGAGACCCAAACTCGGTTAAGTCGTCATAATAAATTTATTTCGGCGGGGAATATTAGTATATTCTCCATCTCGTTAGATGATTATTTACATGCTTCTCTCTCGGCGCTGTGTTGCAATATATATATATATATATATATATATATATATATATATATATATATATATATATATATATATACAGTTTTCGTTGTTGCTATCTCAATTTGCGTGTTTGTGTTGGACGAAATGTGATATAATTTGGAGAGTACTCAATATCTGTGAGGGAGCTATATATATATATATATATATATATAGTAAAATTTGTAGGAGACCCAAACTCGGTTAAGTCGTCATAATAAATTTATTTTGGCGGAGAATTACACAATATTCTCCATCTTGTCAGATGACTATTTACAAGCTTCTCTCTCGTCGCAGAGTAGCAATATATATATATATATATATATATATATATATATATATATATATATGCCATCTTAGATGATGATTTGATTTTAGATTGGTATACGAAAAAATAACAACCAACCTACGAATGCGTATCGACATTAGTAATGAGCAAAATGAATGTTAGTGAAAACGTGGGTCAAAAATACAGGGTGCGGCAGAAATATTTTCTGCATTTTAAACTCTGACGTGTGTACTACAATAAACGTATTCAAGTGACAATGGTAACATCATCTCTCTCATATATTTCAATCTTTTGTTCTATCGGGCAATCTCAAAGCAGAATCCTGTTGGTCGGCCGAACGTTTAAGGGATTGCAGAATATACTGTCTCACAAACAGTCCATTTTCCAATGTTCCTTTAATCGATGAATCTGAGGTTCTGTAATTTGCAACCTAAAGCTATATCCATCTTTATTAAATGCAGACCAGAATCTTTGCAACGTAATATGAAAAACTCTCTGCGTAGTAATTAAAAATTCACCAGTCTTAAAAAAAACATGAAAAGAATTCAGCAGCAAACGCATGAAGTTCACCAGTTCACTCGCTGATCATATCAAAAAGAAAAATGGTACGACTTTTAGTTGATAAATCTAACATGAAAACATACCTAAGTTCACTTAAATCAAACAGGAGACAGTTTAAAATGTAAGTGGAATTTCGGTTATACTCTGTACAAAATATTACAATTAGTGAATGCCTGGGTTAATATTCCAAATAATGTCAAATATTCGGATTATATATATATATATATATATAAAGTTAAGTTAACCGAAAGTAGTCGAAGGTTACCCAAAGGCTCCCTTCTAAATAGCTACGATACTGAGATGTAGTGGAGGGTTTTACTCCTTTCCCTGTATCAATACATTTACCCTTGATTCATACTTTATAATGCTGAGTGTTAAGTAAGAAGGCATCAAGTACCATTTAAAAAATATTTCATACGCCTCGACCTGGGATTGAATCGCTCTCTCCCAAACACTTTGCCCAATATATATATATATATATATATATATATATATATATATATATATATATATATATATATATGGGGAGTTCTTTCTAATCAAGAAATGTCTATTTTAACATTTAGAGTGTCTAAAAATATGAATTTATTATATTGATTCCAGCTGCGTTAGGGATTGAGGAGTATTGGATTTCCAGATGTTGTGTTATTGTTTACGATGCAAATCTGCTTAAGTAACTGGGGTTGTTATGGGAAGAGGGAAATATTCGTCTGCTGTCTCCGTAATCCAAGCAAATATTAAATCGATTATCGACTTGTAATGATACAAGGTGCGACAGATATACCACCTATATTTTAAACTCACAATCTGTGTGGTGCCAATATACATTGGCAAATGATAGTGGTAGCTCCATCTATCGAGTTTTTTACCATATCCTAAAATATAATTATTTTCACTCATGATTTGGACCGGTGCACCATGGGTTTGCTATTGAAACAGTTACTTAATACTGGAGAATTTGTAATTGCTATTTCATATAAAGTCAGAATGATGATGTTCTGGATAGAACATCAACAGAGCTATGGGTTGAACAATTCTGAACCACAGGTTAGGGTTTAAAAAACTACCAAATTTAAAACTGCGACCCTTTATTTAAAAAAATGTGCAATATTTTTTTATAAATATAAGTTTCAATGGTTTTTGTGTCAACCTTTAAAATCATGTTCGGTCTCACCCATAATCATATCTGACCGTATCTGCAAGAAAAATGGTTAGAAATTAGCTCGGTGGAGCTATCATTACCACTTGCCTAAAATTAAGATAAGATTAAAATTTAAGATATCCTTATTCTAGTTGGTAATATTGAGGGAATTTAAAAAATTACAAGAAAGATTCCTCAGTAACTCTGTCCCTAAATTTACTTTTAAAGTAAAAGTCAAATAGAAAATTCCTTTTCTTGATTTACTAACTTATAAAAACTATGATAATTTCGACATCTTTGTATGTAAAACATGTTAACAATAAACCATGTATTCTAAATTATAAGTGTGAATGCACACACCGATACCAAAAAAAAAAAAAAACCATAATATAAAAAATTATTAAATCGCGCAAAACAAATCTCTTCATCCAATAAAATATATCATAATGAATTAAAAATTTCAAACAACCCTTATTAACTACAGAATTCTAAACTGCTTAGAAGACGAACAAATTAAACTAATGATTAACAATGAGAATAAAATAAATTATAAAAGTTATGTTACACAAAACCATTGTAATTATATTGATTTAGTTTATTCATATCAAATGCATCCGATTTTATGATTAGTGAAAACATTTCTCAAAAACATAATACATAGACATTTATCCCCACAAATAATAATAATAAAATAAGATTTATAATTTATTATTAAGTTCAGTTGTTAATGATGATTATTCTCCCCCCCCCAAAAAAAAAAACTAATCGAAAAATCAGTAATCACGTAATAGAAATATTTTTTTTTTTAAATGCCATTACCGGTTAACATCATCTTCGTGATAAAAACAAGCTTCACTTTAGTGATAAAAACAAAAATTAAACAATAATTTAGTTTAAATACAAAAAAAAAAAAACTTTAATCTACAAGTACTCATACGTATTACCTTGATAATGGTTCTTTCAAGAACCGAAAATACTCGGTATAACACAAATAGCAACTTTGGAGAAACCATTCACACATTTCAAGACTGTAACATCAAAAACAACATAAAGAATCTTGAAGGAATAAAACCCAAAAAAACTTCAAAACAACAAGACTTCGATTTCATTTAATCAACCTGTTTAAATGGAAAAATGCTTCCTTATTACACCTTTGTCATATATATCATCATCATCATCATCAACATGTCGTGCTGCTAGCACAGATATCTCTGACCCTCTCTCGCCACTTCTCCCTATCGTTCATCGCCTCTGGCTGGTCTTCAGAGCTACATCTCGTATCCTCACATAGTTGCTGTATGTATGTTCTAGCTGGTCGTCCAGCTTTTGCTCGGCCATATGTGGGGGTCCATAGGAGTACATCACTTATGAGCTCGTCCCTGTTTCTCCAGCAGTGTCCTGCATGTTTGGTTCATCTGACTTGGATAGTTTTCGTGATGGGAGGCAGGTGGCCGTATAGTTGGTGCCTTGTGGGGTGTTCCCTCCAGGACTTGTTCAATATTACTCGCAACATTCTTGTGTAATTGCCGTCTATCTTCTTCTCCAGTCGTTTAGTTAGCGTCCAAGTAGTGCATCCATATAGCAGTATCGACACGACCGCTGCATGGAAGAAACTGCGTGAAGTATATATTTAGTCATAATTTTTACTTCTGAATCCTTTCTTGTTTTGTTTTTTTGTTTTTTTTTTTGTTTTTTTTTGGTGGGTGAAGGTGTAGCTATACTTCGGTTAGCTTCCGTTTGACTCACTTATTGATATCTCAACGACACAAAAAACATTTTCAAAACTTTCAGTTTCGTCAGCGTGGCCTAGTTTTAATCCGTTGATTTGAGAGGATAAACTTATCAATTGTTTCTTTTCGTGACTTGATTGCTGTGAAGGTTTTCCGGAAATCCAGATATCCTTAACATTGCCGTTACCTCAGCTAAAACGCATTACTTACGGCCTGACCTTTAATACTTAGTCTATATACACCTTAGCAAACTGCAATGACAGCCCAATCGGCTGGGGCAGAAGGGTATGCTGACTGCATTTCTGCATACGGGGGGAGAACTTCCTTTCTTGAGTGTCTTGTATATAAAAGTATGACAGTAAACCATCAGATGGTGTGGCTCCAGCCCACGAGATTTGGGAAATGTGCAGTTCCCTTTTATTTCCATTTCACCCAGCTCCACCCAGACCCGTACTGATTGTACATTTATTCTTCCATCTATTGATCAAATTGAAATATTTAATCATTTAGTATACTTGTGCAAACTGATAATTAATAATTAATGTTACAAAGTGGTATGTGGGACCATTTAACTGTGTGCAAATGAAATAATTATTGTTAAATAATTATGCTAGAGGCTATTTAACAGTGTACAAAGAGTATTAATAATTGAAACCATTTAACAGTTTGCAAGTATTACTTGTAAGCATTTGGATGTGTCAAACATTTGGGCTCTAGCTCGTTTCAAAAAGGAGTCTTCGAACTATTCCCGTAAAAATCATATGTATAAACAAGATTTGGCATTAAATAACCTTAAATAAGAGGCTGATATGAATTAAAACCAAGTAACCTAAGCATCGATGGATATCAATGGCACATCTCAAATCCGTAGCCACTTTTCTGTTACACATTTAGCCAGACCTCTACTCAGTTTCTATATATATATATATATATATATATACACCATGAATGTAATAATGTGAAAATACGCAGGTTTTCAGGTCATTATTTTATTCATAGATAATTGTTTGCCAAAGTTAAACGTTTAGTTTTCTGTTTTTGTAATATATTAACGTGACCTGTGGGTGTGAATACGGCGGATGTTGTTGACAGATAGATTGATAAGACCGGTGTGATCACCGAAATGTCATGTCCACAGGTGCTGAGTATCAGAGGATGTTGACAAGATCATATCCGCTCAAGGATAATATCAACAAGGTGATTGCCAAAATGTCACCATGCCCACAGTTGTTACATTGAAAACAGGTTCATCCGGTCAAAGATATCGGAAAATCACCGAACAGTGGGCGTTGTTGAATTCCGTGATAGTGGCAGATGCGTACGCCCACAGAACCGGACGTGGGGAAGTAGCCAATGGGAATCAGACAACATAACCAATGAAAAGCAAAGAAGTTAGATGTGGGCATAACCATGGTTAACGAAAAAGAGAAATTGCTGCAGGTCACGTGAGAGTTGTAGACTGTGTAAGTTCCCGAATTTCGGCTAAAGTCAGTTGTTCACTGGCTCGTCCGTCTCCCGACTGCTCCTCCGTGTGCGCGAACTCTCTGCGATTGCTCTCTGCTCCACACAAGTATCATCGCCGAAAATAAAAATATAATCTTATATTTTTATATACATACGTGTTCCTCGAAATCGACAGGAAAGTCCATGATATATATATATATATATATATATATATATATATATATATATATATATATATATATTTACTAATCTAATATCTACCAGCATTCACGCTACCAGAAAAAAAACCGCCAGGAACAAGAGATAAAAGTATCTCGCATCACCGCCCGGGGGAAAAAGAAAAAATTATAGGTCAAAAAGAAAGAAAAGACCAACCTCGTCCGACACCTTGAAAAAAATCAAGTGATACGCAGTCAGTGGTCAAAAGAAAACTAAAAATCTTCCGCGAATCCTGCAATGCTACAATTACGAAAGTGCTCAACACAAGTGGAGCCAATTATGAAATGAAATTAAATCGCGAGTCGAAAATCTTCTACTAAAGTTTCACCTTATCAGATCATCAGGAAGCCTAACTTCGAAGGGTCTAAGTTAGGCTTCCTGATGATCCGATAAGGTGAAACTTTAGTTGAAGATTTTCGACTCGCGATTTAAGTTAATTTTATATATATATATATATATATATATATATATATATATATATATATATATATATATATATATATATATGAGGGCTGAGGGAGTGTGTTTGATGTATTGACAAGGAAATTTAACTACTACTATACGTTCAGCCATAGTTACTGTCATCTTGGAACGACATATCAAAATATCAGACGTTCCTTTTGAAGCTACATATCTTTTTCTAAGTCTCTCACTCTATTACCATCTTCCCCCACTTTATATATATATATATATATATATATATATATATATACTAACCAATGTGCATGAGCTCAATAGGACGCAAGGTCAATTTTTAAGAAGAGTTTTCGTGGTTTGCATTTAGAGTATTTTTTCTTGGCCCATGGCCACATCAAGGTTAAAGAGCCCATTCTAACCTGCTTTTCCTATAGCTGGGAGGCAAATAGATGGATGGACACCTTTCCCAAGGGTATTAACGCAAAGTAAAAAAGCAATTAGACCCGTCCAGGATTTGACCTTGGGCCGGTGTGTACATCGAACAGATAGATTGATAGATAGATTTCTCTATTCGATTAAGTTAGGACCTTTACAAATCTCATGACAACTTAAAGTAAAAAACAAGCCTCAGTTGCTTCATTCATCCTATCCGAAAATATTTTCGTATTCCTGTTGAATTGTCCACCATATACATATATAAAACATCTTTCTTTCCGTGAATTCGTTTTTCTAAAGTTATGTTCTTAAATTCGTGACTACTCCAGGCATGTTTATTTTTTCTTAAAATATCCTATTCACTTGCAATAGTTACAGACTACCGGAATGTTTATGCAACCAACGCCATTTCTATTCAAATACACTTAGAAAAAAGTTCGTTATCGGCGAAAGGTTTGCAATTTGAATGCGAAATTGTCACGATATGTTAGTGCTTTGCCTCCTACATATTCAGCAACTGGTAAAACGGTTTCACTAACTGAAAAGAGTTTTGGACTGGTGCACTTGTTTTGATAGAAATATTTTTTTCTTTTCATTTTATATCTTTTAAACGATAGATTTACATACATAAAAATAGATAGAATAAAGTTGTTGTTATTATTGTAGTCCTTGCGGGTTTTTCACACCAGCGTTAGTAGATGACATTTCTTTGGGATCTGATTGACCATATGTCTCTTAAGGTCACAAGGACTTATCTAGCCAATCCTATCATTGCTGTAGTTCAGATCGGCTTGAATCGTCCACCAATTTACAACTGTTCCAGCTCCTTTTCCAGCAACGTTTTTAGTTCTTTGGCTAGAGCTAAGTACTTTTTTGTCTTTTCTGGGGGTGGAGGGGGATTTCTTTATTTTTCACACGGGGGTCCACTGGAATAAAAATACAGGGGCTACAACGCTTATCAATTGGAAAAGTCGTCAATATGGCGGGTGACGAAGTAAATTTAAACAATTCTTCACTTAGTTCCCGCTGGTAAAATCATTTAGCTGATAAGAGAAATCAAAATCCTTCAATTGAAATATAACAAAAATTCACCAACAGATTTTATAAGTCATAGAAAATAAGTCATAGAAAATCCAGTATTTTTTTTATAAAAACAAAGAAAATTGCACTTTCCTCGACCCAACGAGCATTTCCTCACAAGTGTTTAGTTTTTGTATATATCCAGATATTTCTGAAGTTTACATGACACCTGGTTCTAGAAGATTCCATTCGAAAAAATTCTTTTACCATTTGGTTTGGTTGTTTTTTGTGGGGTGGGGGCATTAGTTTGAGATAACTGGGAGTGTTTGAAGTGGCCGGGAAAAGATTCTATAGTAAATTAAAATAAATTTCTGAGTTTGACGTGGTAAATTTAAACAGTTCTTCATTTAGCTCGAGATAGTTCCAGCAGGTAAAAACATTTAGCTGATTAGAGAAATCAAAATCCTTCAATTAAGATATAACAAAAATTTACCAACAGATTTTACAACTCAGAGAAAATCCAGTGTTCTTCTTTCATATATATATATATTGTCATCCACAGACAGACTGTTTCGTTCTATCAGAACATTCCAGTGTGGCTAGACACGCAGCACGCTCGAAAACGGGACTGAAACCCATCCAACTTTACGTTATACTAAGTCTCAGACCACTCGGCCAACAAGATTATTATTATTATTATCAATATTATTATTATTATTATTATTAAACTCCCAGCGAGTTTTTCACACCAGTTCTAACTGGTGGACATTAACTGGAGTTCCAGCGACAGCGTGTTTCCTCAATTCTCGAGGATTCTTAGCATTCTCAGCTGCGTTGTTGTCTAGAAGCTCCCTCCAGTATCTTCCTATTGTTCTTTAGAATTTTTTCAAGAGTCCTTACGATCACTGATATCACTGTACCCTTCATTTCATCATTCTTCTCATTTTGTAAAGTACTTTATATCTTCTAGGAGAGTGCTCAACAGAAGTCAGGACATGATATAGGCAATGAGGACAAAGCGTTGCGCTTAAAGGTTGTGACGAACGGATTTCGCCATTTCTCACTAATGTTATTCACAAGAAAAAACAGAGTTAGAGTCAGATTGAAAAGATAAGTGTTTCAAATATAGAATGTCATTAGATTTTTGTTTTATTTACATTTAAATTATCATTTACAGAGTTTTTCTGGTGCTTGTACGTTTTCGACAGACCACGAGGGCTCGATAGATTTCTTTATAAAGGAAGCACGAATAAGTTAGCGAGTGAGACTGGGCGAGCCACCGAAGTCCTGCCTAATGGGATATTAGAATAGTCAATACCCAACATATGATAACGGAGTCCCTTATGTTCTTTACGAAGTGACCCACAGCTTGATACTGAAACTTAACTTTATCTTATCAATCGACGTTTAGTTTTAAGTGGGAAATTAGTTTTACAACTAACACTTAGCACTACCCAGCGGCATTACTGAGTATCCCCTATCCGTTAGAGTTTCTTTAAATAGAGATAAATAGATTTTAATTTCAGATCTTTCCTCCTGATACATCGTTTGCTCATCATTAGCAATTCCTTTGTTGTTAAAATAACGTCTTTAACTGTATTCTAATTACGCCAATTATTTTTTTAATAATTAGCATGATAACAATTATAGACGTCATATTAAGGATAATGAAGGAAAATAATAGATTTAGAATGTGAAAATTTAACTTTACTCATCGTTAAAAAAATTGCTTAGGCATGGAAATTATTATTATCTAAAGCCGATGTTTCGCTTACAGCATTTTCCTACATCTTCATATCAGAGAACGAACGGAAAAATAAGGAAAAAAAAATTAAATTAAAAAAGTTCTCAGATTTTTTCCCCTTTAGATTGCACACAAATACTCAGATGGGAACATATCTATCTATCCATATATCTATCTATCTATCTATCTATTTATCAGGATAAAGTCCCCGTGGAGAACTGACCTGGGACCTCGAATTAAGCGTGATCGAACCGCTGTCTTGCTATTACGTTTAATTTCGAACTAGTATCCTAAGAAAATATATGAACCCGCTTATTCCCAAACGATTATATACATAAAAAAGTATCATTCCTGTTCCTCTGAAGAGGTGGATTTAGCATTAAAAAACTCGAGAAGGTTTCAACAAAGAAACCAAATCTAAGACAAATCTTAGTTTACATCTATATCTCAGTCTTTTCTTATCCTTCCAAGTCTGTTTATATCTATCGGTCCATCAATATATCGACATCTGCTGATAGAATGTTTCGTTGTATTACAACTCTTCAGTGTGACTAGACATGTAGGAAGCTTGGAGCTGGGATCGAAACCCACGCAACTTTGCGGTATACTTTGTATCATACCATTCTGCCAACAAGCGAACCACGTCAGCTCGGGAATTATAGTGGATTAAGTTGTAGCTTTCGTTTATTTAAATTTATTCCTAAACGGATACCAGAGTGCACAATTCGTTGGAAGAGCTTTGCAATAAGCGAGTGGCCGCCGTAAATTCCTTCACCAAACTGCTCAACCCTCATGTATTGTCGTCCGCAGACAAATATTCCTGTCTGTTTCAGTTCATGTATATCTTATCGTCTTCTTTCTCTGCCTGTCTCCCCCTTCTCTCTCTTTCTCTTTCTTTCTCTCTCTGTCTCACACACACACACACACACACTCTCTCTCTCTCTCTATATATATATATATATGTGTGTAAATATGTGTCTGTGTGTATATGCGTGTCTGTGTGTAGATGGATGGATGTTTGCACGAGGGTTATTCTATACATAAGTTTGGTAAAAAAAGCAAAATAAAATATTTTTTTGCTTTTGATAAAATTTAGTTAGAAAATATTTTGATCATAAATTATATTGAAGCTGTTTAATTTATTAATAATAAACACTAATTTAAATAAAGGATAATATTGCTATTTAGAACGAACTACATTTAATAAATAAAGAAGTTTTAAACAACCGGAATCTTTTGATAGTATTATAATTAAAAGTAATGCTGGTTTTAACCGTCTTTCTGTGTTGCTTATTATATATGTCAATTAACATTTTAGAATCTCAGACTTTGTTTGATGTGATTTATAATGGGAATATTGTCAAAACTAGGTTTCTATTGCAATGACAAAACGAGAGTTATTTTATTTGGTTTAAAAATTATATATGAATAATAATAATATTTTTTTGGAAGTAGATTATTATTATTATTATTATTATTATTCATTGGAGTTTTTCACATCAGCGTAAGATCGAGTGAGAGCAAGTCTCCTCAAGTCTCCAGGATACTTCTCAGTGTTCTGACGGTTTTCAATAATGCTGTAGATCGGTTGGTCTCCACTAGGCCACCAACTTTCAAATCTTCCGGGCCCTTTAATAATCCTTTAGTTACCGTGCCAAAAGCACCTATCAAAATTGATATAATTGTCACCTTCATGTTCCATATTTTTTTCAATTCTCTTGCAAGGTCGAGGTACTTATCTCTCTTTTCACATTATTTCAGTTTTATTCTGTGATCTGCCGGAACAGCAAAGTCGACAAGTTTGCTGATTTTCTCTTTTTTTTTTGTTGATTATTATAAGGTCTGGTCTTCTGGCTAAGATTAGGTGATTCGTTTGTATATCAAAGTCCAATAGGACAGGTGCTGGGTTGTGCATATACCGTTTATTGGCATGGTCAAATTTTAATTTCTTGCACATTTCCTAGTGGATCACCTTGCCCACCAAGTCATGTCCAGTCTTGTACTTCTTCTGTGTCAATTTGCTGCATTCACTTATTATGCGATTGATGGTTTCATCTCTGTCACCGCATAGTCTGCATTTGCTATTTTATTTCGTCTTATGTATCCTCGCTTTGATATGATTGGTTCTTATGGCGCTGTTTTGTGCTGCCATTAGGAGAGATTCTGTTTCTCTCTTAAAGTTTCCTTTTCTTAGCCATGTCCAGGTTTTGTTGTGTGAGATGTTGTTTATTAGTCGTTTAAATCGCCCGTGGGGTTGTTTTCCTTCCCATTTTTGTTTCCTAGTTTTTGTCATTGTGTTATTTATCGTGTTGTCAGTATTGTTTCTGATGGCCGTAATCAGTCATCTTTCGTGTTTTCTATGTAGTCATCGAGTCGTTGTGTGGAAGTGTCTTCGATGCTGGCAAGTCCTCTTCCTCTCTCTTTTCTTGGTACATATAGTCTGTCAAACTAATTACATCGCGTACATTTTGAATCAAAACAATATTAGCGATTATAAAGCCTTAAGAATGTTCTACATTTTTTCGTTTCAGTTTGTCATTTGAAAATGATTTTCAGATAAAGCATGTTGACATCACAAACCAACATTCCCTTAAATAGGATAGAAAAAATAAAGGAATAATTAGAGGTGGGTATATCAGCTATATATAAATAGACACAGCCACTGATTTTTAAAATATTTATTTTTATATAACATTGGTTTCATTTCCATTTCCCCCTATTTTACACACACACACACACACACACACACACACACATATATATATATATATATATATATATATATGATTTCAGTGATCTATAAAGAAAAAACATCTTAATTATACTCTTATAAAATTACCAGTGACGGTGGAAAACGCTTGAAGAAATAACTCCGAATAATTTTTAAAAATATAAATTGAAACAAATTTTAGAATTCCTACAAGAAAATAAAATATAGATTAAAATGTTATTGTCTGTGTTTGTTATATTTTTTGCGAAACCCATTTAAAAGAAGTCTACCGCTCATATATGCCTGCATTTACATGTGAGTATTTGTGTGAATGTAGAGGATGAAGACAAATACTGTTTAACAAGATATATACGCAAATTACCTTACATAGATACATATTTACATTTAGACATATTCCGTACGCTTTTGCTCAGTCGGCTTGGGTTGTAGAATACATGATGGTGAGGTTCCAGTGATACTGGAGTTTTGAGGAATGTGGAGTACCCATTCATTGCCATCACTCCCGGCTCCACCCTGGCCCGGATGGGTAGCATTTGATAGGTTCCTATTAATGGGTTGAATATAAGTAAACCGTGTACTTATGCTGAACTGATTTGTATGAAATAGAACTGTTTATATATATATATATATATATATATATATATAGGTGCCCTTCGTGTAATCATTATCATCGTAGGAAATGGACACGGCGACACGAGTTCAAATCCTTGACTAGAGTGATTGCATTTCACATAGCACTAATGTCCTTGGGGAAAGGTATGAATCCAATTATTCTCCCTCCAGCTATGGGTAAATAGTAGGGCAGACTAGGTTCTTCAGCCTTGGTGAGGCAACTAGTCTAGGAGAAGTAAAACTCTTAATTCAAGCCTGTTAAACTCTGCTTAAAAATTTACCCTGTATCATATCCTGCCCGAGCGGGGGGGTGTAAATATGTACATATATATATATATATATATATATACATACAAATGGACTTGTCATTAAATCCTTTCTAATGGTTGATGTGCCATTAAACCAGACCAAACCAAAGGAAACCACGCACACTTCTCTTTATCTCTCTCTCTCTCTATATATATATATATATAGTGGTGGATCCCACCGCTATTTGTTTGTTTTCCTGTGAGTGTTATTCATAAAACTGTTGCGGGCGTCTCTGGGGTTAAAGGGCTGCCGTGCAGGACTGCAACATCGAAGTAACGGAGTTTAAACTCCAGTCATAATATTACGTTCAGTTTTGACTGAATACCCTAAAGAAAGCTATGGGAGGTCGATAACTGGTCCATAACACTTCTTTTCTTTTACAATTAAGTCTTTAACATGAAATAAAACATGAAGGTTGATATGCCATTAAACAAAAAAAAAAGACACGCTAAACATAAAACTGTGCCGATAAAACAACCAATTTTTATTAACATAAACACTTATCTATGTAGCGATTTAAAATGACAAAAACTGTGACTTTTTTTCTAAGTTAACTAATTTGCATATTTTACTTTAGAATAGCGTATTCAAAAAAGAAAGCAGGAAACAATATTGAAAATGAATTTCAATGTTTATTATTTCTTTTCAATCTTATTATTTTGAAATAAACTATTTGCTTTTTTTAACGAATGATTTGTTATTTCCTTTACAATTATTCTCTGTTGAATTGGTAATGTTATCACCTTGACCTTTTTGAGAACTGGCAGCACTTGCCTCGTTGTAAATACAACCGCTTTCCTAAAAATAATTATTGTTTTCTAAAAAGTGAAAGAGATATATTTGCGTGCAAAATTCAGCAACTCATTTCATAAGATGTGAATCATAATTGTATGGATTTCACAAGAGTGAACATTATTTTTATTCTTTTTATATATTCAGATTATATGCATTTAGATTGTTATTGCAAGCATTGTACAATGGTCCTCCTTTCATCGAACTCCCACCAAATGTAATGTCAACTTAAAACACGAGTGTAGATGTTTTGAAAGACAGGAAGAGGTCAAAAGTTAACGTTGATTTTGAAACGTGATGAGAAAGAGAATTTCGAGCCTTTCATGTGAGTTTTTTTTTTTTTCAGGCAAGCAAACGAGGCAGACGTCTATGATTAAATTCATAACAATTAGAAGCCTCACATTGAAATGGGAGTGATACTGACTATGATAGAATGCAAAATCTTTTCCTCTTCCAATGAGAGATGGTGAAATCCTCATAAGAGGATGGCCTAATACCCAAAGTAATTTACGTTGTAACAAAACTGAAAATGTAAGTGTGGTCCTTTATTTCAAAGCAAAAAGATGAAGTAGCTACATAATCAACTTTTCTACTTGCATCGAATTTCAAGAAACGTCTTCAAGTTTAAGGTTATGTGCAATTCATTTTCATTAGGGTTTTTGTTCTTCTTTTTTAAGAAAATTGTTAAAGAAAAATATAAGGAAATAACAATACAAAGAATGATACGGAGATACGAAACGAGAATAATTATCGGAGTAGCGCCTTCCCCTTACATATCTGAATAGTAGCTATTGAAAAGGGAGCCTTTGGGTTGCCCGCAACTATTGTCACCAACTTACTTTTAGATATATTGTTTGATTGCATATCAAATCTTGAGACTCATTGAGTGGCAATTGCTGTTTATATATATATATTTATATATGAGTTTAAATGAATTTTAAATGTCGGCATCTAAAAATTAGTTCATTTCGTTTATTGAATAGTTGGCTCGTAGCTCATTCTTTATATATATATATATATATATATATGTATATATATATGCTTGTGTGTGTGTGTGTGTGTGTGTGTGTGTGGATTTTTTTTTCTTTTTTGACATATTTGATTGATTAAATCGGAATCTTTTTTTGCACGCAAGTCTTTGTACGAGTCACCTGACATCTGGATAGAATGAAAAAGATGCCATATTTATATCGAGTATTTTCGGCCTTGCTCGAGCCCTGTTCAGCAGAACAATCAGGTCAAATGAGAAACACAGTATATTTAACACTATGATTTCTATTTGATATAAAAATCCATAGGAAAACATTAGACAGTTCTAATTGACTGTAAGTGAGAACCATAAAAGATACTACTACTCCAGTTGTGTAACATACTCATATGCAGATGCATGCAGAAACATATTCAACACAATAAAGACAAGTGGACACAGTTCTTTAGAAAAATATACCTCTCACTTTTTTTAAAGGGTTCGAAAGTGTTAAGAAAGGTATTATCTGTGAGAGGTGAGTTGGAGACTGAACACAACTGCAAGATATTGACCCCCCCCCAACTCTTCTGGCTACAGCAGCATTTCTTTCCTGTTCTCCTGGGCTGCTCAACCGGGGACCTGGGGGCCCCGCCTCTGCGGGGGCATGGTTCTCATTCCAACATCTTCTTTCCAACTGATCTGAACATCCTGTCGCAAGGGTTATATAATAATTCGCACTCAATTCAACCCCTCGACAGTCAAAGTTATCCCCTGATCCCCTGATATCTTCGACCGGATGCACCTGTTATTTACACAGGTGCATTTCTTCTTTTGACAGCTTGGCCGGGGTCAATATGTTACAGTAGAAATGGTAATGAAGAGGTAATCGATATTCCCCAAACTGTAAAACTGTAGCCTCACAATCAGATGCAGTTTTCTGCCACATCCAAGAGACTAAATTGTTTCAAGTATTACTATCAGACACTAATAATCCTATTCAATATTATTCATATGCTTGCACACAGTTAATTTGTTCAAGTTTGACATTGGCATGATGGTTAGAGTGTTTTCCAATGGCCTGGGAGACCTGCGTTCAATCCCAGGTCGAGTCATACCAAAGACTCAAAAATGGTACTTGATGGCGCCTTGCTAACACTCAGCCTTATAAGGTACCGATGAAGGATAAAAGGGAGCAACCCTGGGAAAGGAGATTGTGTATGTCAAAGTCCGATAGGTGTTTATGAGTTTTATTTTTTAGGTCAGGTACTGTGTTGTGCATTATTAATGTGCACAATTATAATTATTATTATTATTATTATTATTATTATTATTTCACTCTTTTTGAGAGTTTTTCCCTGACGCGGGAGTTAATGGTTTCTGACTTGAGTTTGAGTGACAGCAGGTCTTCTCCAGTCTCCAGGACACGTCTCAATTTTCTGGCCGATCTTTATAATGCTGTAGTTTGGATAGTTTCCACGTGTGCTGTTATTTTCAAGTCTTCCAGTCCTTTTACCAAATCTTTAGGTAATTTTCCAGATGCTCTAACAACAATTGGTCTAAATATAACCTTTTCATTCCATAGTTTTTAACTCCCTAGCAAAGCGTAGATATTTATGTCTATTTTCTCTTTCCTTTTTTTTCACTCTGTAGTACATTTGAATGGCAAAGTTCACTATTCGGCAGGTTCTCTTTTTGTTGACGATCACTATGTCTGCTCGTCTAGCCACGATTTAGTCTGCGCATAAAATATTTTTGAACATTTTCAAATTTTAATCACTTGCACAGTACTTTGAGGACGAACTTCCCCACCAGTCGTTCCTACTTTGTGTTCATTTTGCATTAATTGGATGCATTCGCTGTTGGTGTAATCAAGTGTATCTTCTCTGTCATTATTTAACATATGCTTGCTATTCAGCTTATGATTACCCGAGTTTTTAATACATTTGCTGGTAATCATCCACTAGAGTCTCTGTAGCCGCAAGTTTCCACAGGTCTACAGGATTCTTCAGTGTATTCTAGCCAATTGTAATAAGAATACAGTCTGGATAGTCTTGATTCTCCTTCTGTTGGGTTCCATAGTTTTTTCAATTCCCTAGCAAGGTAAGGTACTAATCCTTCTTTTCACATTCTTTCAGTTTTTTTCTATGGTCAGCCGGGACGGGAAAGTCGACTATTGTTATTATTATTATTAGTGGTGGTGGTGGTAGTAGAGTAGTAGTAATAGTTTTTGAGGTTTTGTTAGTAGTAGTAGTAGTAGTAATAGTAGTAGTAGTAGCTTATTCTTTTGAGAGTTTTTGACACTAGGTTTAGCGAGAGTTTGAGTGACAGCAAGACTCCTCTTGTGTCCAGAACTCTTCCCGGTATTTTGGTGGATCCTAAAAATGAAGTATTCTGGATAGTCTCTACTTGTTTTTTTATTGCGAAATATTTGATTCCCTTTATAACAAGGCTTTTGGGATTGTCCAAGCGTACCAAACACAATTGGTATAGCCGTCACCTTCATGTTCAATAGTTTTTTTATATGTTCACTCTATGATCTGCCGGGAATACTAAGTCCATTATTCGTCAGGTTCATTTTATTGTGTTTGTTGACTATCAATAGATATGGTCGTCTGGTCGAGATTAAATAATCTGTTTGTATTTTAAAACCCCTGAGGTTTTTGTGCGTCTAACTCTCCAATATAATAACTGATAATAAATCCTAAATTGCATTATAAAGTATCAGTGAGATTCGATTTAATGTTTTCATAATAATGGTTCAAGTTTAAATAATAAATATCATCCTGGGATGAGTAGTTATTGATTTCTATTTATTTTTAAAATCATATCTATAATTCTTTCTTTAAAAAAAACAACCTTGTCGTGCCAAAGTCTAATTTTTTTTCTTCATCTCAGAATTATTCATTTTATTTTATTACGTATTCATTCATTTCCTGCGCATGTAAATATTTAATGATCACCGAATGAAATCAGAGACCTCTCGTGTTTCTATTATAATTTTACTATGTTGTC
Organism: Sepioteuthis lessoniana; assembly: GCA_963585895.1. NCBI lineage: Eukaryota > Metazoa > Mollusca > Cephalopoda > Myopsida > Loliginidae > Sepioteuthis > Sepioteuthis lessoniana. The sequence goes on along the minus strand of OY757928.1, from coordinate 38,347,944 downwards.
ATTCTTTAGACATTATGTATTTATTTATTAATTTACTATCAACACTCTGGCTGTAAATTTTTAAAATAAATAATAAATCTTTCTATTTGTTTTGCCTGAACGATAAAAACAAAAAAAAAAAACAAAAAAACAAGAAAAACAAAACAAAATAGTAAACAATAAATAGACTTGACTGGATTCGAGAATATTTTTTAAAATGTTTTTTTTATAAATTACACAAAAATATGTTTTTTATATATTTTATACCAATTTATTTAGTCTGTTTACAAAAGGATAGAGTAGTACGTAAAATCAAACAAAACAAAAATTTGATTAAATGTAAAAATGCACCCTTAATATTGCATATTCTTGTGTCATGATTTTTGTCTAAATATTATTAGATTTTGTATAAATATATATATATATATATATATATGTCTGTGTGTGTGTATATGTGTGTGTGTGTATATATATGTGTGTGTGTGTATATATATATGTGTGTGTGTGTGTGTGTGTGTGTGTGTGTGTGTGTAAGATAAGTGTAGCACAATTCACAAGTTATCGATATAATAACTGATAATAAATCCTAAATTGCATTATAAAGTATCAGATGCATATTTATTAGGTGGACGAAGCCAATCGATATTGATGAGACAGACGCTATTTCCTCATAAGAAATGGAGGAATATGCATGTAAGATGATATTAAAGAGTTGTAAAGGCTACTCTGATCATTATCCGTACATATTTTAACTTGCAATTTATAATACCAGTCTGACGAAGATTTAAAGACGATCAAAACTTCACACGTTCCGCGAACTTGTCAGACACCAGTTAAATCTGATCTTGATTCTTCGTATTATGATATCTAATTTGTGTATGGTAAAACTAAACAAATACGATGAAAAAAGACGAGCCACAAATTAAAAACTGATTCAAAAATTCTAATTTTTTGGCCAATATTATTAGAGAGTTTATAATGTGACCAATAATATCAAGAAGTTTATAATGTGACAAGTTATGTTGGAAAGTTTATAAAGGGGCCAATGATATAAGAAAGTTTATAATATGGCCAATGATATTAGAAAGTTCGTAACGTTGCCTATAGTATAATAAAGTTTATAAGATGGACAATAATACTAGAAAGTTTATAACGTGGACAAAAACATTTGAATGTTTTTTTTAAGTAGTCGGAAGAGAAACATGCTGATATAATTAAATTTTGACAGGGAAGTGAAGAGGGATAAAATTGAACCCCCCAAAAGAAGAAATTAAAATAGGTTTGCCGAAATAGTAAACATTCTATCAGTCAACAAAATGGCAACAAGAGTCGGTCAAGGATTCTGCCAAAACAGATCATATTCCGATTCTAAGAAACTCCATAAAAATAGATCAAATTTTCTTCCCAGTGGAAGACAATTTAGCAGAACCCAGTCGACCGACAGAAACAGTTGTGAGGTCTAGAATATCAAAAACTCTGAGCACACAAGACGAGATATTTCATCCTGAAATAAGGAAAACACAGCCTGAATATGTAAACTAAACAATTTGTCCTTTTTATCATCAACAATATAGTAGGAGAAAAAAATTCAAGCCTGCTGGATTTGTTGGCATGGTGATAACTTCTGCTTTTATACAGTTTTTAATTTTTAATTTATTGTTATTCTAAAGATTTAATCATGATAGAGAAGCCAGGAAATGGAAAATAAAACAAGTAGACCGTATTGTGTATAAGAATGAAGAAAATTAAAAGAATCATCTGGGTCTAAATGTAATGGGAAGAAGAGAGCAGGAGGGATTTTTGCACCAGAATTACGCTCCCGTTCACAAAGCTCAAGTCGTAGTATCTGTAGCAGCCAGATGTGGCTTTAAATTGCTTAAATATCAAAACAGTTCCATTTCAAATAAAACACTTTAGCATAAGTAAGTGTATAGTTCTATTCGACATATAGATAGGACCCTTACCAGGTGCTACCACTCCGCAGCAATGGCGATGAAGAGGTGCTCTGCACTCCTCAAAATTCCAGCATTACTGGAACCTAAAAATCAGATTATTTAATGACATTCGTTGGTGATGTCGGTGTATTCTAAAGCCCCAGCTGACTGCGTAAACTTTTCATGAATGTTTACTTCCCTCATTTGTGTGTTTTTCTGGTTTTTCATTGTTAGAAATTGTTGTTGTGTCGGCATTTCGAAATGATTTCCTTTCTTTCATTAAGTAGTTTTTATGATTATGCAGGATATTTTTCTGTGCCCAGAATTCTAATTCGTGTATTTTTACTATGATAATTGGATTTGTATAATATATATATATATATATATACATATATATATATATATCAAGTAAAAATACGATGCAAAAATGAAGAAATAAATCACGACTCCGATTTTCAAGCTTTCTGTCCCCTCAGGTGCAATTCGTCTGACTTCGCAATAACTCATTTAACTATAAGCAAGCCAGGCGAGTTGAATAGTTGTCCTCTTGAATTTCGAAGACCAAAAACGTCGAGTCAGGAGTTTTTATCCTGTTTTATATCTTATTTCATAATTGTAATATATTGTTATATTAATCTGCATTTACGTACATTGAGCATTGTTGATTTATATATATATATATATATATATATATATATATATATATATATTATATATATAACGTACCTTCTATCTCTAGAACCATCGAAGTAAGACAAACAAGGCCAAAGCAAATAATTTGTGACCTTGCCTTACGCAAACTTTCACATGGATATAACAGTGTTAGACTACCAAGAAAAACATACCTAAAACAGCTTTGCATGGACACAGGATGTAAACTAGAAAACCAGTCGGGAGCCACGGAAGATAGGGACAATTAGCAAGAGAGAGTCAGGGAAAACCTTGCCAGCTGTATGAACTATATATGTTTATATATATATATATAATATATATATATATATAGAGAGAGAGAGAGAGAGAGAAATAAAAAAGGACTCACACTGACGAGTAATATATTTAAACTACTGAACAAAGACCAACTTTCTTTACACTAGGCCACTATACCTGAAAACAACACTTTCGTAAATGATGGAAAATCATTTTTTCAGAAGAATACGACTGAGAGTCCATATTGGACAATCTGATCACGTTCTAAACAATTTGGATTCATTCGAAGAAAGAAAGAACTCAATCAATTCCAAAAACACAGATGCAGTCATCCAAACATCGGAGATATCAATGGAAGAAGATATGAAAACCCACAAAAACTACATTTAACACATGACAACCCAACGGAAAAACATCACCAAAATAAAAAAAAAATACACAACAAACACAGAGCAAAACAAACATAAAAAGCAAAAAACAACACCGAAAAGATCTAAATGGAATGTTCAACTAGAGAAGACGTGATGATAACACAAGCTGATAAAGGCATAGCAACAGTCATCTCGAAGAAGCTAAGAACCAATTAAATAACGAAAAATTCTTCCATGAACTTTCAGCAGACCCCATAAAAGATCAGCAGAACATTATATATATATATATATATATAATATAGAGAGAGAGAGAGAGAGACAGAGAGAGAGTGTGTGTGTGTGTGTGTGTACGAATAAAAGTGTTGGAATGGACTTCTAAGTTAGCATGAACGTGAAACTGAATATAAACATAATTCCTATTTGTTAAGTAGAGTTCTCTACTTGTAGAAGGTCACAAAGAGGAAGACCTTTCATTAGCAGCCAAATCGTTATTTTGATAATTGTCTACGAGAGCAATTTACAAAACAACACTCCACAGAGTTGTCTCAAATATCTAACTCCTTTTTTTCATTAATATATATATATATATATATATATATATATATATATATATATGTGTGTGTGTGTGTGTGTGTGTGTGTGTGAGGGTAAGGGATATCCGTGCTAGCGGCATGACATGATGAGGATGATATATATATATATTATATATATATATATATATATATATATATATATATATATATATGCACACACATACATACATGCATGTGTATAGATAGATAGATAGATTTGCATCAGCCATCCGAACATGAAGAAGATCATTTTTATGCAGAGTTTAACAGGTTTGAACACGGGGTATTCCTTCTCTTATATGGGTTGGTGTATCAAGATAAATGAGTCAAGACCGCCCTGCTATTTACCCACCGGTCGAGGGACAATACCTGGATTCATATCTGTCGAACTGGTTTTCACAGTTCGCTAACACAACATTCTACGACGGAACCCTTACACCCCAAGCACATACGCACGCACCCACACACACACACACACATACATATACATATATATATTATATACTATATATATATATATAATATATATTAAAGTGTTAAAAATGTCCACTACTTTTCTTCTTCAAGTATGGCTTTGGCATCTAAAAAACATGAATTAGATATACAAATAAACAAATTCATGCACGCACAAACACATAGACAGACAGACACAAACAAAGAGACACACACACTTATATATATATATATATATAGATATACATATAAAACTCACATGTAAAACTAACTCCAAATTTTTCCCAGACACAAATAGCAATAGTCAAGTAAACATATATTTCGAAAAACTTTGAACATTCATCACAACAAAAAAGCCACAAAAAATAACATATCACATACAAAGACAGGCCTTAAAAATACACAGAAAAACGAAAATAATGTCATAAGGAAAACAGACAAAAGAGCGCTGTATTCATTTTAAATGAAGCATATTACAGAAAAAAATCCAAGAAATACTAAGCGATTAATCTAACAATAAATCAAAATTATAATGATATAATATAAAAATTGATAAAAGTCTGCAAAATGCTCGATAAAATACTAGTTATAAAAGAAAAAGGTTTGTTAATTAACTACATTCCAAAAAAAAGCAGTTTCTACAGACTACCAAAAATTCAATTGTCCGAAGAAATAAAAAAAAA
>OY757928.1:38293025-38338025 GCA_963585895.1 Sepioteuthis lessoniana | reverse complement strand
AACTGGGTACAAGTGTTAAGTATTCCTGTATTGTTACTCGCCTGTAGTCATGATTGAAACTGCAACCACCAGATGATGGTCTCCTTTGAAGCTTAGGGAACCAAAACTTATAACCGTTACGCTATGTGTCCTGCTGGAAAAAATACCTGAAGAAGGCCAGTGGACATATCGGCCGAAACGTTTGGAAATAACAATAAAGATGATGACAATAGTCCGAAATACCTTAATGATAAAAATCATCAAGCTTCGTCTAAAAAATTCAGACAACTAATTTTGGCCAACTATCGCGAAATTTAAGCCTGCTTCTGGCATATAACGCAGGGACTTTTTCAAATATATATTAATAAAAAGATATGCACATTTTAAGCCGCGGGTATCCTCGTGGTGTAATGGTTAAAGCGATGGACTGCGGCATCGTAGTACGTGAGTTCGTGCTCTAGTGGCGCTATTACGTTTACTTTTGGGCAAATTCCCTTGGGAAAGGTATGAACCCCCTTATCCCCCTAGCTATGGGTTAAATAGCACCACTACTTTTCTTCTAGAAGAATGGTTTTGGCTATAAATAACCTAAAAAGAGTTGATATGCCATTAAACAAAGAAACCAAACCAAACATTTTAAGCCGTTAAATACGGTAATCATCATCAAGTCGTGCCAAGTGAGCATTATTACTTGTCTCTCCCAGTCCTCATTAGTCCCGATAAGATATAAATTCTAGCAAGTCGCAAAGACTGCAGTCAGTCCATTCAGAGAACTGATATATGTATTTGCTGATCGGTGAACACTAGTGTGCCCGTGTGTAGAAGTCCATAAGAGAGCGTCATTTATGTGTTTGTCCTTATATATATATATATATATATATATATATATGCGTGAATGTGTGTGTGGATGGGTGGGTGTGTATTCCTACCAGCACATTTTTATATGTCGGATTTTTATATTTGCGTGTTTTACTATACGTCCTTGTACATAAGTGATTATGTTTTTTTGAAGACTTTGTCTTTAATAAAATTTTCGTCTGCACTGGAACGCCGTTCCAAACATTTATTTCTCTTCAATTTCTCCCGATTTTCATCCACCCTACTCCAGTCAATTTTCCCACCGGATTTCCATACGTGGAATTAAGTAGAATTTAGTTCAGGAGAATCGACGTCTGAGATTTCTTTGATTGCTACACGCATCTACACTTCGTCAGCCGCTGCTGCTGCTGCTACCGTCGATTTGATTTCATGTCTTAAACTTTTTTATATCATCATTTTTTTTTTTTTTCTTGGTTTGTTTGAGCCTTGTTTTTATTACCGTTTTTTTTTTCTTCTTTTTTTTCGTTTTTTACTTTCAAAGACTTTCAAAATGTTCAGGTAATTTAGTTTAGTTGATTCCATCAGCATTACAAAAAACAGTCAATTTTCCCACCTACACATTTCCTCACTACCAGCTATATATATATATATATATATATGTGTGTGTGTGTGTGTGTGTGTGTGTGTGTGTCTGTGAGTCTGTGTGTTTCATTGACTGTGTCAGTATGTGCGTATTTATCTGTGTCTGTGTGTGTGTTTAATCTTTACTTACATATATAAGTGTTTACGTATGAGTATAATTACAAGTATGTTTATGGCTGACATCTCTCTCCCTCTCTCTCTTTGTCTTTACTTCTCTCAATCTATCTCTCTATCTCTCTATCTATTTATTTCTGCATATATATATATATATATATATATATGTGTGTGTGCGTGTGTGTGTGTGTGTGTGTGTGTGTGTGTGAGTGTGTGTGTGTTTGCAGTAATCATTTAAGTGATGTAAGCTTACCTTGGCGTGCATAAGCTTGTGGGTGATCTTGCATGATTGTATCCGTCTATGTATTTGCAAGTGTGTATGAGTGCACACACACACACACACACACACACACACACACACACACACACACACACACACACACACACACACACACACACACACACACACATACGTGCGCCCATATATATATATATATATATATACACGAATTGTGGGAAGTATATGCGAGCAATGGAGAAGATAGGCATATTTTACATCATCATTAATGTTGCATATATATATATATATATATATATATGCAACTTGCATAAATAAATATATATATATATATATATATATATAATTGAAGTGAGAGAGACAGAAAGACGCAGATACATCGATAAATCAATAAATCAGCTACATAATATAAGTACTTGCTATTTACTTTATTAAAAACAGTTTAGATAAAAATTCATCCGTAAATATAGCAATTAAGTCATACTGATAATAATGAAAAAAGATAAAATCTATATTATACATTAAATACTAAATGTTTTACTGAAGAATATCCATTTTAAATGCATTTAATTTTTTGGATGAATATTAAGTATATTCGTTCATACTCTTTTCTTAGAAAATTTTTAACGGAAACTAGATTAATATATATATATATATATGTTTAAGTTTATGGTATTATTGATTCTTCCCTGCATATAAATATGTTAGATATTCATGTATTATATATACTAAATACATGATTATATATAATATACCATTGCTTTTTTTACGTATACTGATTGAATAAATATATATTTTGTATTTTGTGTGAATTCAAATACGTTCTTTTTTTAAACATGATTATGTATTAATGTTTATATATATATATATATATATATATATATATATATATATATATATAAAGAGTATAGTAATAATCTCTGCCCAAATTAATTTATTATGACGACTTTACTGAATTTGCGTCTCCATCAAATTGTACAATATATATATATATATATATATATATATATATATATTTACTAATCATATATCTACCAACATTCACGCTACCAGACAAAACAACGAAAAAACCCCCGCCATGAACAAGAGATAAAAGTATCTCGAATCACCGCCCGGGGGAAAAAGAAAAAAATTATAGGTCAAAAAGAAAGAAAAGGCCAACCTCGTCCGACTCCTTGAAAAAAATCAAGGAATACACAGTCAGTTGGTCAAAAGAAAACTAAAAACCTTCTATGAATCCTGCAATGCTACAATTACAAAAGTGCTCAACACAAGTGGAGCCAATTATAAAATTAACTTAAATCGTGAGTCGAAAATCTTCTACTAAAGTTTCACCTTATCGGATCATCAGGAAGCCTAACTCCAACTATATATATATATATATATATATATATATATATATATATATATATATATATAACGCAGTAGAGTGCACGGACTGTATCTCTCCAGAAGGGTAACAACCCCGCAACGATTGTTATGAATAAGAACGTAAGCTGCATCCGCAATTAAGCTATAGTCCTCGAGATTTAGAGAATGCATAGTACACCTTGATTGCTTTTACGTCCATGTCCCCTCTAACCCGGAGTGGTAGTACTTGTATTTGTTTTAACTTTAGGTCAAATCGAATAGTTTAATTATTCATTATTGTTGAAATAATTTAACCGTGTGCAAACAAATGATTAATATAAAACTAAATTATTACAATTACATAACAATGTTTGATCCATTTGACTGTGGCAAATCAAACAATTAGAGTATGATTGTAATCATTGGAAAAATTATTTGTGTCTAAACAATACATAGCAATACTTGAAAGCATTTAACTGTGTGAAAACAAATTAAATTTGACTTGTTAGAAATATCGTAATGCTTTCAAAGTATTAAGTAGAATATCATATGTTATATACGTAGGGGCAAGATTCAGTATTAAATTAGCCCCAAGGGTTGATATGCCGTTGAATAAAATAACCTGAATATATATATATATATATATATATATATATATATATATGCATTTTTCATCTATTTCACATATACCCACACAAACTCACACACACACGCACAGAGAGCGAGAGAGTGAGTGTGTGTGTGTGAGAGAGAGAGAGAAAGAGAGAGAGAGAAACACACACACACATACACACACACACACACACACACATATATATATATATATATAATGCGCAATATGCAAATTATAAAATAGAATAAGATTGAAAAAACTCACCGATATGAATGACATATGGTCAATCTTCGGATGAACGTAGCCAAGTGGGCGGCGGCTTTAGTATATAAGCAGTGCTGGAGCTTTGGGGAATGCGAAGTACCCCTTCATTGCCATCGCTCCCAGGTCCACTCTGGCCCGGAGTGGTAGCACCTGATAGGGCCCTATCTATGGGTTAAATAGAACTAACTGCATACTTATGCTAAAATGAATTGTTTCAGTAAACTGAATAGCTTCAAATAGACATCATTTTGACAATTAAACCGTACTTACATTTAAACTGCATGCTTATACTTAACTGAATTATTTGAAAAAGAACTGTTTTTTGACATTAAAACGGTATTTACACTTAACTGAATTGTTACATACAACTACTTGAATAGATTGAAATGGAAATGTTTTTGACAATTAAACTGTGTACTAATGCTAAACTGAATTCTTTTCAATAGAACAGATTATTTACATAAAAATGGATTTGGTGTTAAATGACCTACAAACGTTGATATGCCATAAAACCCAACAAACCAAACCGAACCAAACCAAAGAAACTATTTAACTGTGTAAAAAAGAATGAGCTCTGGGTTCTTTAAAATATTATCTACAAGGTGAATTTACAAATAATATATTTAATATTTATGTAAAAACAGCATTAGATAACCAACAATTGTTGGTATACGAAAAAAACCTAACCAATCCAACCAATTAGATTAGATTTTGAAGTCGATTAGATACAAATGAATTGATATCTGCTCTCACCAGAGAATCAAGCACATGATATTTTGTCGTGAGATTTCATCATATTTTATCTAACTCTGTAGCTGAAATATTGTGAAATGATCCGCATTGTGTGTACCGAGCCACGTATTTTGCCAATGTAAAACACTTTTACCGTTAACTATTATATATATATATATATATATATATATATACCGGACATTGGTAGCGGTTAAAGTGTTTGCCAATGGCCTGGGTTCAATCCCAGGTTGAGTCATACCAAAGACTCAAAAAATGGTACTTGATGCCTTCTTGCTTAACACTCGGCATTATAAGGTACGTATCAAGGGTAATGTAGAGTTAACCAGGGAAAGGAGTAGCACCCTCCCCTACATCTTGTTGCAGTAGCTATCGAAAAGTGAGCCTTCGGGTCACACTCGACTATGGTCGCCAACTTTACTTTATATATATATATATATATATATAGATAGAGAAGGAGAGATTGATAGAGAGAAAAAGAAACAGAAGTATTGAGTTGGCGATATAAATAACAGCAATGTTTATGCCTAAACATGTGGTCAGTATCTATCGGCAATGGTCTAAAACTTGAATAATCGCCATAAGGTGGTAAGGCGTTGAGAAGCCTAGATCTATTGACACGAGAAGTGAATGGCAGTTTTGTCGCCAAGTACGAACCAGCAGATTGCGGGAATTTTGCTGAAGGTAGAAATCCGTCAAAGCATAGAATGTTTTGTTCCTTGTTACGTTCATCGAAGCATACCTGCAGGTATGTTAGACTAATCATGGTAATCAATGTTCATCACCGAAAGCATCTTCAATGTACACGTGGATAACTTGACTTTTTAGCGGTAAGAAGAATTTTAAATAATTATGTGATACTACTTTTCTCCCAGCATTCTAAACCGGGATTATAATATGGAGGCTGCATCGTTTTCAGAGGGGTAAGCTTCTCTTTCATAAAAAGGGTGCACTGTGTATGGCACAAAACTAGTTTCGATCGTAAGGCTCTAGGTTTATAGCTTTAGGAAATATGCAATACCTCTACATTTTCATTACTCCCTGATTCACTTTAAACTGTGGTTGTCGAACTCGTTAAGGTTCTTTGAATGAGTCAAATAGATCTTTCTAAAAAATAATTTATTCCGATAGTGAAGAAAATATTGAAGGAAAAGATAATGGTGTGCAAATTGATTGCATAAAGAAAAGTTATTTGACGATATAATTGTTTATTGAAGATTACTAGTATAGCTTGTTTTTGGAAAACGCAATTTCTTCCAAATAGTGCTTGTATCGATACTACTGCATGGATGCACTCTATGGACTAAACGTATAGAGAAAAAGCCTGACAGCAACTACACAAGAATGCTGCTAGCAATACTGAACAAATCATGAAGGCAGCACCCCACAAAGCAGCAGCTGTGCGGCCACCTAACATCCATCACGAAAACTATCTAAGTTAGACGAACTAGACATGGGGTACACTGGTGGAGAATTAAGGATGAATTCATCAGTGATGTACTCCTGTGGACCCCTTCACATGGACAAGCAAAGGCAGGACAACCATCTAGAAACTACATGCAGCAGCTCTTTGCCGATTCAGGATGTAGCCCTGAAGACCTGCCGGAACCAATGGACGAGAAAGACTCAGCAATATCCGTGCTGATTACGTGGCATGATGATGGTGATGATGATGAGTATAGTTTGTAACTATGAAATTGCTTGCTAAATATTTGTGCGCCTCAGAAAAATGTAAGACTCCACCATGTGTACCACTGTTAGAAGTGGGTGGCAAACCGTAATACTTGACGATTGGATCCTAGTGGCTGAGCGGTCCGTAACCCAGTAACTAAATGTTCACATGGCCTGCAATTTCGATTCTTTCGTTGGCAAGGCGAACGATCAGAGAAGCCCGATCCAATCAGTCAGCTATTCAAGTCAAGCTCTAAAGCCTATATGACCAAGTCTGACCATAATCTAAAAAAATTGCTCCAATGGAAAACGAACACGCAATCCAATTTATTTCAAAATTTAGAAGGCAGTAGCCGAATCAGAGTCAACTGTGTTTGATAGAAAACAGGCTTTGAACTGTGTTTCATTTTAAGGAATTAGGTTTTCATAATGGAAAACCTGAACCATGCATGCAGCCAAACTAAACAAAATGTTTACCTAGAAACTATTCTCTTACAAATCATATATAAAAATACAGGGTTTTGCATTAAATAACCCACATGATTCTGTATTCTATTAAACAATATAACAAAACTAAACCTAGTTGAAAATATCCACCTCTTGTAATGTAGCTAGTGACATCCACCTCTATTTTAAAACTATTGTATCTACGTTGATCCTAGTCGTGACAACAGGGGAAGTCAGTATAGCGTGCTTGCTAAAGTGCTAGACTGTGACATCGTAATGACTCTGTTTGAACATCAGTCGCTTTATCGTCTAAAGCATATCCACGCTTGCATCTTTCACTGAACATCTCAGTGATTATGTTTTCTTTAATGAAAAGAAAGAAGTATAAACCTCGTTATTCCCTCAGCTATGAATTAAATAATAACTACTGCAAGGATGGCTTTGGCATGAAATAACCCCCGAAGTTTTATATAACATTAAACAAATAAACTAAATCCAACCAAACCAAACCAATCTGAAATAAGCAAGAAAGGTGCTTCAATTACTCGATAAAGAATAAACCAATTTCAAGGAAATGAAATCCAGAAAGGAAGGATTATTAAAAAGTATAAGGAAAATATTGTTTATTATAACCAGAGAGAAAAAAATGTTGATATGTGTATAAAAATATGACCTCAGATTTAATAAACCGTTTCCAAGGAAATGAAATCCTGAGAGGAAGGATTACGTAAAAAAATATAAGGAAAATATTGTTCATTATAAGCAGAGAGAAAAAATGTTGATATGTGTATAAAAATATGACTTCACATTTAAAAAAAATGGTGTCAACTATAAATCGAAGAACGGAACAATTTTGAAGTAGACATTTTCAACCTGGTAAATAAAAGAACATTTTGAAAAATCAACTATGCGTTCGAAAAAAGGTTACATGAAAACAAAAGAAAAAAAATCAGCATCCCATCTCAAATATTTTTATATGTCTTTATTTTGGAGGTGAGATTTTGTTCCATTTTTCTATTCATAGTACCAACACGAGTTTTTACAACATGAATTTATTGCCAAATCTCCCGTTTAAAATATTTAAAACTACTTTAATGATCCCCCGGTTAAACTTACAAAGAATATATCAAATCCTTTTTGTTCTTTTACAGTAGATTTTTACACTTCACTTTTCGTTATTATCTTTCAAATCGACAATCATATCCTCTGTGGTCACGAGCAGAGTAATATATTGTCAATAATAAATAATAATAATAATAATAATAATAATAATAATAATAATAATAATAAGAAGAAGAAGAAGAAGAAGAAGAATAGAAATAATTATGGGAAGAAAAACAAATGGATACTTTAAACAACAAACAAGCAAAATTCATATGAGAAAAATTTGATATGGCTGAGGAAGGGAAAACTTTAGAGAGAACCTGAATCTCTTCTCATACCAGCGCAAAACAACACCATAAGGACCAATTATATCAAAGAGAATAGATAAGACGCAACTAAATAACAGATGTTGACCATGTGATACTATAGAAGGAATGATCACATAATAAACGAATGCCAAAAATTAGCAGAGAAAGAGTATAAGATTTTACATGACAAAATGGGCAAGATGATCCACAGGCAATTGTGCACGAAATTGGAATTTGACAATACGACCAAATGATGTATGCACAACCCAGAATAAGTTATGGTGAATGAGACGTACAAACCTCCCTGGGATTTTGACATACAAACGGATAACCTAATCTCGGCCAGACGACCAGACCCAGTAATAGTCTTCAAATAAAAGAGAACCTGCAGAATTGCGAACTTTGCTCCCCGGTGGACTACAGACAGAAACTAAAAGAAAGCAAAAAGAGTGATTATACCTCGACCTTGCAAGGGAACTGAAAAAACTGTGGAACATGAAAATGACGATGATACAAATTGTAATTGGTGATCTTGGTACAATCACAAATGGATTGGTGCAGTAAGAGGAAAACTTGGAAATAAAGGGATGAGTAGAGATCAACGAAACTACAGCATTGTTAAAATCGGCTTATATACTGAGTAGGTTCCTGGAGATTTGAGGGGTCTTACTGTTACTCAGAATCCAGTAAGAAACCATTGAGTTACTCTGGTGTGAAAACCCCCAAAAAGAATAAAATAATAATAACAAAATTCTCCGTCACAAGAAAAATTACAAGAAAGCCCCTGCAGATTTAGAAGATAAAATGATTAATGTCGAAGAAAAATAGATTGTTACAAAGCCCAAAATTTATAAAAGACTAAACCATAACGCGAAAAAGAAACACAAATATAAGCCTTAAATATCATAAGGAAGATTTTATGATACTATCATTATGCAATTAATGATGCAATTAAACAAAGAATCTAAACTATGATACCAGGATACTATATCGTTATATGAAAGAAAAAAAATTATGGATCGGTGATACGTTTCGAAGTAACGGACAAATGTGAGTTTATTTAAGATTATTTAATTTCGAATTTGACCCAAATGTCAAATAAACTGGATCTTGGAGTTTACAGTTACGATACAGTACTGAGTGTTAAAAGATGTTGCAAATATTAAAACAAAACAATAAGTGATGGAGTTCAGAAAAAAAAATCATGCGGCTGTTTAAAGAAAGAGGATTTGAAATCTATATTAAAAACAAAGACCATTTCAAGTTCACATTGAAAACAAATAGGATTAAGGGTCGTATTAAAAAAAGATGATTTGAGGTCTACATTAAAAACAAAGATGATCTGAGGTTTTCATTAAAAAAGAGGATTTGAGGTACACATCAAAAAAGACAATTAGAGGTACACATAAAAAACAAGGGGCATTTGACGTACACATAAAAAAAAGCAAAAGGATTTGAGTTCTGTATTAAAAAAGAGGACCTGTGGTAAACAAAAATAAAAAGGACTTGAGGTACGCATAAAAAATAGGATTTAAGATCCACATTAAAAACAATGAGGATTTTAGGTTGACATTAAAAAGAGAGAGGATTTGAAGTGAGCATTAAAAACAAAGTGGATTTGAGGTCCTTTTGAAAAGTAAACAGGATTTGACGCTCGCTTGAAACATAAAGAGGATTTGAGGTCGACATTAAAAAAAAGGTTGATTTGAGGTTGACATTAAAAAAAAATGAGATTAGAGATCCGCATTTAAAACAAAATGGATTTTAAGGTCATCCTATAAATAAAGAGGATAAAGGTCTACATAAAAAAATGATCTGATGTCGACATTAAAAACAAATACGATTTGAGATTGACATATGAAAGAAAGGAGATTTGAGATCTACAATAAAAAGATAGAGGATTTCAAATCCACACTAAAAAGAAAGATTATATGAGGACAATATTAAAAGGTAACAGGATTTGAGGTTCACATTATATACAAACAGGAGTGGTGGCCCGTATTAAAAAGAAATGAGATTTTATATCCACATTGAAACAAATATGAAACAGGTCAATTTCTTGGTTGCAGCGTTCATTTTGGAAAACAAGGAATTCACTATTTTAAAAGCATAATAATATCACAATCTGCATTAATATTTAACCAACAATCTTTATCTATTTTTCATCATCATCATGAAGGTTTTCTTACTGTACGGATTCCTTTGAACTTTTCGCACCATTCATCCCTATCGGCTATCGCTTTTAATAAATACAATGACAGTATCCAGTGCCCGCACAGAGCTGTTCAATGTAAGCATTTGTTGCTCGGATAGCATTGGTGTGTCTTTTTGTTGGAACTTTTGAGGGACTCCACTCATGGTTTTACTATCCCCAGCAATAACCAGGTTACTTTGCCTTTCTTACTTGGTTGTTTTGTGTCATGGGAGGTATGTGGCCATAGAGTTGGTCATTTTTTTACGGTATCGCTGCCAGGATTTGTTCAAAACAGCAGGCAGTGTCAGAGCGTAAGTCCCTTCTAATTTTTCCTCCAACCATTTCGTTAGCAATAAAGTGATGACATTATAATGTTCTTTATTTGTACTGACCTGGCTGTAGCTTAGAAAAATTCCCGATAAATATCTAGCTATATAGAAATTGCACTTAGTGTAATGGATATCCTAGTTGGAAATGTAACGTGCGACACGAGTTCAAACACTGGAAGAAGATGTTTGTGTTTCACTTTGCACTCATGCCATAAGGAAAGCCATGTATCCATATGGGGTCAATAGCACTGCAATGTTGGTAATTTAGCCTTGAGTAAAAAAAGAAGTCAAGAAGAAGGAAATCTCTGAATTCAAACCAGCTGTATCTGTTTAAAAATTGAACTTGTATCACATCCTGCCCGTGGGATCAATACTTATCTATATCAGCGAAATTTACTCATGCAATAAAAAAAAATGTATTTAAATTAGCAAAGGTGAAATATGTAGAAGTACAGAAATTATGTGTATATAACAACCTTGTGTTTATTTATTTATTGTTTCTGTTTTTGTTTTTTTGGTTTTTGTTTTTTAATGACAAAAATGCGGTAAGGATGTTAAAGTCGAAAAATATCGTATAACAACCCCTTTAATAAAACAAGTAAAGTCAAGATTGACAAGAAATTTTCAAAATCAATTAATAGACATTTCTAAAACGGCCTTATACCCCAGAAACTATATCGTAGAAACTCAATAAAGATTAGTTATATTTCTTTAAATAATATACCACAAATTATATACAAACACGAGAGGTTATTAAAAATTGGTGCCAAATATTACCATGAAGTGAAAATAAGTATCTATTAAATGGAAATTCTCAAATGAAAAATGTAGAATACCAATATTGTAAAAGACAGAATATAACGGAAATACTTCCCACGCTTTAAACTCTTAGCTTTGCAGTGCAAGTGGTAATGGAAGTCTCATCTAGCTAATGACTTCTTTTTCAGACATGATCAGTTTCGATCATGCATTAGACAAGCACACACTGTCCCTTTGCCGGTGAAACGATTTTTAAGTCTAGAGAACCAGTAATTAAAGCAAAATACAGAAGCAAAATTAGTAATGTTCTATTATTATAATGAAATACGATATTTTAAAAACAAGATTAATTTTAGTTTGAAAAAACAACAACAAAATAAGATAAACAGTAACTTTACTCAATATGGCCACCATTCTTTTCATTTACAATCGAAACGATTTGCATTCCTTCAAAATTATTTCTTCAGAAATTTTATTCCATTTTCACCAATATCAGTCTTAAGCAAAGCAGTATTTGGATGGGAAGTTGCATTCCTTATGCTTTCCAAAACGCCCTATATCCTGTAATCAAGGGGTTTAAGGTCTAGGATGTTTAAATGCTGTTTTCACTGTTTTCTCGTGGACTTTTGATTCTTAAGGTGCTTTTTATTGTCGTTAGTTGGGGGGTCATTTTTAATCCCCGTAGCGAGGGCAGTTAAAAGCCTTTTTTCATTCTTGTTCAATCATCCACTTTCCCTTTCCCTTAAAAAGCTCTTTTTCTGTAAAAAAAT
Source organism: Sepioteuthis lessoniana (assembly GCA_963585895.1). Classification (NCBI taxonomy): domain Eukaryota; kingdom Metazoa; phylum Mollusca; class Cephalopoda; order Myopsida; family Loliginidae; genus Sepioteuthis; species Sepioteuthis lessoniana. The sequence continues at coordinate 38,325,674 of OY757928.1, read as the reverse complement.
GTTTGCTTTCTACACGTAAGACAAAATGTTTCATTGATTTATTTACAGTAGAACTGATATATGAATTGTATTCTTACGCTAAGCTGAAATGTTTGGAATAGAACTGTTTTTACATTTATCAGTGTGTAAACAAAAAAAAATGATAATGATGCTAATCTGACTTGTTTGAAATAGAACTGTTTGATCATTTGATTGTGTATTCGTATTATATAGAGATAAGTGAAAACATTTAGCCGTGTGAAAAAATGATCTCCGGCCCGTTTTAAAATAATAATCAGATATTTAATATATATGTATAAAAAGGATTTGACTTTAAATTAACATGCATTAAAGCAAAGTAAAGAAAAGCAAAGTTAACGAGAAGTGTGATTCGGCTTTAGGATTATCTGATTAAAATAAAAACGGATAAGGCATCTGCAAGATGGAGCTAACATTGCTGCTTGTCAATGTTTACTCATACCTCACAGGAGACTATCTAAAATACGGGAGTTATTTTTGCCTTGCCATAAATGACCTGAAATGGTTTACGTGGTAACAATCGGGAAAATATTTGAATAATCCTTTTTAAAATCATAAAAAATCATTTGAAGTTTAAAAAACAATCCAATAAAGCCATGTTTTTATCTGTATAATTATTGAAATCTTAACTGAAATCTAATCAAAAACTGTGATTCCTTAGTTGTAGCAATAGGCTGAAATTTGATAAATTACAATAAAATTTTACTTAAGTTCACCTACCTTGGGAGCAATGTTTTATCAACTGAGGCAGACATCAACACGTGACTAGTAAAGACATGGACAGCTTCGATAGACTTTCGGTCATATGGAAGTCAGACCTGACCGATAAAACGAAGCGCAGTTTCTTCCGAGCAGCGATCGTGTCAATACAGCTATATGGATACACCACATGGACGCTGACTAAACGGACGGAGAAAAGGCCTGACGGCATTTGCACAAGAATTCTGCAAGCCATATTGAACAAGTCCTGGAGACAGCACCCAACAAAGCATCAGCTGTACAGCCACCTACCACGCATTAAAAAAAAAATCAAAATTAGACGAACCAGACAAGCAGGACACTGCTGGAGAAGTTGGGACGAGCTCATGAGTGATGTACTCCAGTGGAACCCTTTACATGGTCAAGCAAAAGCAGGACGTCCAGTTCGAGTCTACATACAGCAGCTCTGTGCAGATATGGGATGTAGCCCTGAGGACCGGCCGAAAGCAATGGACGATAGGGAGGTGTGGCGAAAGAGGGTCTGGAATATCCGTGATGATAGCGTGACATGATGATGATGATGATATAATTATTTGCTCTTCTTGAACTTTCTTTTACTTTTGTTTTGTTTCTTAGTTTAAAGACAAATCAGCCTTCGTGGGTTATATAAAATTAAAAATAAACCTGCGGAAGATTAGTATAGTGTTACTCTTTATGCCATATTGGGAGGATAAATAACTTTATACCTTTCCCATTGCTATAAGTGAATGTATTAGTACAACTGGATTTCCTACTGTTTTACTATGATCTTGCAGTTCATCAATTTCCCCATTACGACAAGGAGACTTCTCTTTTTGTTTTTCTGCTGAGATATCATTCTACTAATCCTCTTACTATAAAGGAATTAGCGGGAGGAAAATGTATGAGAGTGGGTAAAAAAGTAATCTGTCGAAGAGTTCTTATGGTGACGTCATATCAGCTGTCGAATACTTTTTTTTACCATTGGAATAAAAGCGTTACCCGACCGACTGAAAAACTGTGAAGACCGCAGGGGTGATTGTGCGGAAACATACTTTGCTTTGTTTACATTTCATATGAGTATCTTGCTCAGCATATGAACTTTTCTGTCGACCATTGTATTTTTTTCTGACCCGTATAACGAATTCATGACAAATTTTCTTAAAAAGATTATGCGTAAAATATCAAATAAATAGTCTATTGCGTTTCAAAAAACGAAAACGAAAAAGTGTATCCTAAAAGTATCGATATTAAAGCAGCATTTACCAAGACAGAAATGAATAATGAATGAAAAGTTGTCTTCAGAATATACCACTTGACATTCAATATATTTGTTCCAGAGAGTGTTCTTCTGAGCTAAGATCATTGTAAGATTCCATCATGATCTCGCATCAAGCTACGTTATCGCATATATTATAAGGACCTCCCATTTCTCAAATAATACACTGGAAATAACTTTTTAACAAAGAATACAACAAAAATCCCTTCGGGGTTAAAACTGGTGGGTAGGAATTTATCAGACTACTCACTAAATCAGATTTGGCACGAAGTGATTTTATAGAGGGGAACAAGCACGAATGTTGACTTTTATGTGGTCTTTTATTAGAATAAAACAAACAATTTTTGACCCCCCAGTATCCTTCTTTTGGTTCGCCTCAGGTGTCAAGCAATAAACACATCCCAACAAAGCCTAGAGAAAGTCCCTCTGGAACCAGGCGATCAAATTTAAACCTCTAACTAAGCGCGAGCGTCAAGTGAACCCAGAAATGCCAGGTAATGTCTAGTTTTGGAGTATATAGAGCAGACTGTGTTTCACCAAACACATTTAATTAAAAAAGAAACGAATCTGGAAGCGTCTATTTTTTTTTCAAATTAGCAATGGCTGAAGAGCCATCTGTGTCGTAATTATTTTTTCTTTAATTGTCTCAGCTGTACATACGTCTTCATTTGAATTTCAGATCTTAAAATCAAAAAGATATAAAGTTTCTGGCTCAATATTTTTGATTTCACCTCATTGATATTGTAAGAAAAATAGTTTTCTTTTATCTACTTTTATGTTTATTACATTTTAACGCAAATTAAAATTGATTTTTGATACCTCATCCCTTTATCAATTTTTCTTTCAGGTCTCTCAATATACAAACTATAAAGTGAAAGATATGATTATATTAACGTTAGAACTAGTGATCTTTCAACCATAGCGTATCTGCAGTAATTAGATCACTATCTCTATAATATGCTGTCTGAAAGAACACCTACTCTTAAGTATAGTCTTTGTGCGTACTTTTTGTTTAAAATATGTGTTCTGATAGAACATTTACGATGCAGACTCTTATGAAAAAGACATTACATAACTCGCATCATCAGAACATTAACGCTATAACATACACTAATTTAGAACTAATATTCTGTAAAATTCGGTATACCAAATATAATATAGTATTTTTTAATGACATTTATGTTGTAACCTGGAGTCTAACTGGTTTATCATAATTTTTATATGTTGTACCTTTGTACATTTATTAAAAAGTCTGCAACCTATACATTATAAATAAATATATATATATATATCGACTAACAAAACTACACGAGTGAGTTTGACTCTCATTGGGTTTCCCATTCATATGTCCTTGTGCAACACCCAAGCAAAAACTTAGTAAATTACAAAATATTCTCTGACGGAAGCAACAAGCTGGAAATATACTCATATGTAAGAACGATACAAATAATTATTTTAAAACATATAAATCTCTTAATGCACCAATCTATTTTAGAATTATTTTTTCCTCTCATCCAACCAATAAAAAAAGGAAAAATATTTCACACACACACACACACACACACACACACACACACACACACACACACACACACACACACACACGCGCACGCACACAGACACACACACACACTCACGCACGCACGCGCATACACGCATATATATATATATATATATATATTCGTGGCACTGCTGGAGAATTAATTACGAGCTCATAACTTACACTCTCAAGTGAACTTCTACACATGGAATCGTTACTGTTGGCCTACCATCAAGGACTTACATACTTCAGTCAAGAAAACCTATCAAGAGTGATGTCCGATGGGAGTGAAGTGGATACAGAAAAAAAAAGAAAAAAAGACAAACAACAAAAAAAAAAGAAAGGAAATCTCTGGCCTTAGGGCGATTTGATGAATATATATATATATATATATATATATATATATATATATATATATATAATGTGTGTGTGTGTGTGTGTGTGTGTGTGTGTGTGTGTGTGTGTGTGTACACAGGGTGCGGAAGTAAAATTAGGAATAAACGGCTTTGTAATCAAACAAGGTTAATTTTGATTTTACAAATTAACCACAAAATAAGAAGATAGATACAAAACAGTAAATTTACACAATATGGCCACCATCTTTTCCATTATTGTATGAACAACCCCCTTCGAAAAGATTTTCATGCTTGAAAGATAAATTATTCAGACACTGTATTCCATTTCCTCTCAGTTGCAGTTTTAAGCTAACCAATTCGTGGATGGTAAGTGGGATTTGTTTTGTTTTTTTCTAAAACGCCTTATGTAACGTAATAAAGGGGTTTATGGTTCGGGTTTGATGGAGACCAAAAAGAAAACCCAATTGTTTCGAGGATTATTTTGGCTTGGTTTCAGCGTTAAGAAAATAATAGATTCTTTGTCATGACTTTTCTTACACATTGGGCTGAATTTCAATGAAAAAGTGCTTGAATAATAGAGCTAATTATAAAAATTTAGATTTATCGCGATTTTTACAAAAATTGTACAAATTAGACTTGAAGCATTGTAAAAATGTTACCCTCTATTCAATCCGCAAGCACACACAGACACACACACACACATTATATATATATATATATATATATATATATATATATATATATATATATATATATATATATATATATATATAAGTGGAATTTAGGCTTCTTGATGATCCGATAAGGTGAAACTTTAGTAGAAGATTTCCAACTCGCGATTTAAGTTAATTTTATAATTGGCTCCACTTGTGTTGAGCACTTTTGTAATTGTAGCATTGCAGGATTCGCGGAAGGTTTTTAGTTTTCTTTTGACCAACTGATTGTGTATTTCTTGATCTTTTTCAAGGGGTCGGACGAGCTTGGCCTTTTCCTTCTTTTTACTTATATTTTTTTCTTTTTCCCCCGGGCAGTGATTCGAGATACTTTGATCTCTTGTTCCTGGCGGGTTTTTTTTGGTTTTTTTTTTCTGGTATCGTGAATGCTGGTAGATATTAGATTAGTATATATATATATATATATATATATATATATATATATATATATATATATATATATATATATATCCTATGGCCATTATGGCCTTTTCCTAAAGTTTTTCGAGGAGCATTCAATCATCAATCAGACTGAGGGAAAAAAGAGTCTGGTAACCATATTTAATATACGAGTTATATTGTCCGGAGTAATGATGTTTGTTTACATGACACATGCACACAAACAAAAAAAAATACTATTATTTATCGATTATTGTGATCTTAACAGTTCAAAATGAGAAGAAATCTTTGTAAAATATATCTTGAAATAAATCACGCATTAAGTGACACAGAAGAAACTTTTTAATACGTCTTCCCTTAGAAATCAATTCCCTCGGTTTTTCCATTAATTTATTACGTTCAACGTATTCCAAAATAAATATTTTCCACAGACGTAAACTGCAATTGTTGTAACCATCACTGGCTTTTTCACAATAAAAATATTTTTCATATTGCAAATATTTTAAGAAGAAAATATTTTTCCTAGTCATCTATAGCGTTTCTTAGGCTTTTCGTGTGATCTGCCCCTCCTCCATCGGGAATTCCTCTTGATTCACATTCATTTCTGGTCACCAACAACCATTTTGACTACATCTGCAAACCCATATATATAAGTATATTCCATCGAAGGATATTTTCTCATGCCATTTGTTTGATGTAGAGAATTATGACATATTTTTTTCAAATCCGATTTTGATAGTGACACCTATCACCAGAGGACATAAATTAAAAAAAAACAAAAAAAACCTTTACATTGCATTCGCTAAAATAATTTCAAAAAATTCTAACCACAGGATTCATTAAATCATAATAAGTATATATTTACATAAACCTTCTTACATAATGGGAGACGACGTCCATGTAAAAAATGGCCAACTGCTTTAAATTTAAAGTTTACTCTCTCCAAAATCAATTGGTTTACCATATCTAAAGAACCCAATCTGCCCAACTATTAACCCATAAATAGAGAGAAAACAGATTTTTTCATTCTTTCCCCAAGAGCATAAGCATGAAATGAAATGCAAGCATGATCGTACTGGATATAAGCCCTGGTTGACAATTCTGTTTCCTTTGATGTCAAGTGTTGTGTTATATGCGCTACTTACCAAAACACAAATGATAAAATAATACATCCATAATATCATGGATATAGATTTCACTATATCTGCATCTAGAATCTATGATGTTGTTGATCAGTTTCTCCGAAAACCATTTTGATTCTTCCTAATGCAGTCAAAACGGTGTACAAGTGTTTTAATCAAAAGGAGAGCCCTTTACAGTAAATGGTGGCTTTCTGAAATTAGTGAATAAGTACACGCACCTCGGAAGTAACGTCTCATCTACTGAAAATGACATTGATATGTGAATAGCGAACGCATGAACTGCTATCGATAGGTAATCGATTATATAGAAGTCTGACTTGTCGGATGAAATAAAGCGCATTTTTCCAAGCAGCGGTCGCGTCAATTCCATTATATGTAAACACCACATGGATGCTGACTTAGTGAATACAGATAAAAAACTACACCGGAATTGTACAAGAATGCCACGAGCTATATTCAAGAAATCCTGGAAGCAACATCTCAGAAAACAGTAGCTGTACCGCCACCTACCTCCCATCTCTAAAGCCATTCAAATTAGACGAACAAGACAAGCGGGACACTTTCGGAGAAGTAAGAACGAATTCATGTAACCTTATCCTATGGACCACACGGACGTGCAAGTGTTGCACGACAAAGTAAAACTTATCTACGAGATCTCTGTACGGACACAGAATGTCTTCTAGAAGACCTGACAGAAGCGAAGGATGATAGAGTCGAATGACGAGAGGGTTTGGGAAACCCGAGCTAACAGCATGACATGATGATGATGGTAATGATGATGATCGTGTATTGAAAACTGTCCATCAAAAGGATTCCATATCACCACTTTCTAACTGGAAACTTTATGCAGAGGCATTCTGTCTAGAGGCAAATTTACATTGTTATATAGTCTAACTGTTCATCTATATAAATATTCTGATATACTACTCAAGAAATCACAATTAAAATTATTACTTACCCAAAAGATGAAATGAAGTATCCTCTTGTGACAATGCTGAAGACTGCCTGGGTGGTTGTATTTCATCTTTATGATTTGATAACTGTCATCGATTTAAACGCACTAGCCAGCATTATATGTTTTGGACATAAACGTATATAGTACACATGATCGTCAAATCGTCCAATTTACCTGATGGTATAATATTTTAAAGAAACAAGTTAGTTTGGTTTGGTTTGGTTTTGTTTGGTTTGGTTTAGTTTTATGATACATCAACCACTGTAAGATATTAATGCCAAATCCATTTTTATACATAAAACCAGTTATATTTCACACAATTCAGTTTAGTAAAAGTATGGTTATTCGATTACACACATTTAAATGCCAAAAGAGGTCTACTTTAAACAATTTAGTTCAGCATAGATATACAGAATAAATGTAAAACACTGTTCTATTTTAGACAATAGAGTTTAGCATAAGTACACAGCTTCAATGTCAAAATACACTTCCATTTAAAACAATTCAGTTTTTCATGAGTACCTAGTTTCAGTATGAAAAACAGCTCTGTTTCAAACAGTTCAGTTTATAATAAGTAAAAAGTTAATTTCCATTTGACACAAACATTGGATACTATCAGGTGCTATGTCTCCGGGCCAGAGTGGACCTGGAAGAGATGGCAATGAAAGGGTACTCCGTATTCCCCAAAGCTCCAGCCTAACTGGAACCTACCTCACCATCAGATTGTTTAATGTCATATCAGGATACTCGTTGGAGGAGATCAAATCCAACTGCAAAGAACAAGTCGGTGTATTCTACAATCCAAGCTGATTTGGCAACAAGTTAGTGATTAAATTAACTTTTATTTGCAGTAAGTTTATCTTAAACTCGAATTGTGAACCAAAAAGAACAAATTGTTTAATTATAGATTGTCATAATATGTTGTTTGACTGGTTGTAGGGCTCTAGTTTTGTGATCTTTGGGAGTGTAGAGTCAGACTTCAATATCATTATAAAGGTTGATATGTCATAAAACACAAACAACAAAGCAGCCATGATATATTTATTATAATTAGTCACTTAAATCTATGTTAGGTTACTAAAGGTTATCATTATTAGTTACTTAAAACTATATGAATGTTTGCAAAAAATGATTATAATCAAATAGAGATAGTTACCATAAAATGTTTAATTTTTTTTTTTTTGTATTTGACCAGAATCTTTGATGCAATGAATGAGATGCAAATTATTTGAATTAAGTAGATTTGCTTGAAAGTATATCTGTTTGCAATGTATAATCACTTCGTAAAACCATTTAACTTTGCGAAAATAATGATTCCTGTTAAACAGAAATAGTTTTTTGAAAACCAGAAAATTGTGTGTAAATTATTTGTATTAGAGAGGAATACTTGAAATTACATTTCGGCTCTAAATAAATCATGAGCCACGCGACGTTAAATAAACCAAACCAAAACAAACAAAATAAATACGTGTGTAGATCTGAACATATAGATAAGGAAACTATGATGTCTCGATGTCTAGCCGAAGACAAGTCGATTCTGTGCCAGTTATTGATACTATTTGATCATCAGGTTTTTTTTCAAAGCATATATTCTAAATATTAAATAGAGGTATTTGAAAATATATTTTCAGAATTTAGTTGTAGTTGAGAGGAATTCTTAATATCATATAAGTGTGCAAACAATTGATTAACATCAAAAATGAAAATGAAATCAAATTTGAATTATGAGCTCAATCAAACGTTTACAAATAAAACAAAGTTTAACATGCAAGACGAGCTCATAAGAGATGTACTCCTATGGACCCCTTCACATGACCGGGCAAAAGTAGGGCGGCCAGCTTCAACCTACATACAGCTGCTCTGTGACGATACGGGGTGTAGCCCTTGGGACCTACCGGAAGCGATGAACGATAGGGAGGAGGGGCGAGAGAGGGTCAGGGATATCTGTGCAGATGGCACGACATGATGATGATGAAGGATTTTACATGACGTTTAACAAATATTCAATTAATATTATAATCAAATATTCACGATTAGTTGTCTGAATTTCTGAGATGGAGCTTGATGAATTTAATCATTCAGAGTTTTCAGACTTTTGTCATCATTGTTTTATTCACAACATTACAACCGATGTGTTCTCCGGCCTTCTTCGGGTGTTTCTTGTCAAACTCGGGAGCCTACACGAAACTTCGAACCAAGTCCTTTATTCAATCCACAGGGGTCGCTTACTCCAATTCCGTAACCAAAATCGGGAACAAGTGTTAAGTATTACTGCATTATTACTCCCCTGAAGTAAGGATTGAACCTGCTACCTCGAGATTATTGTCACTTAGAATCTTAGAAAACCAACGCCTATAACCGTTATGCAACATGACCTGCTCTACACTTAGCGTAACAAATGAATCAAAGTTTGACATAAAAATGAGTTAATATAAACCAAATTAAACATATAAATTGTTAGGATTACGATAAAAAAATTATAAATAAATAAAATTTCGGCCTTAAATTACCCAAAATGAAATAATATACCGTTAAAAATATAAACGAAACTAACCAATTTAACTATTTTATCCTCGCCGAGGGCAGAAGCCATGGATAACTAATTTAACATTTAACGTATATAATATATTGTAGACTGTATTTGAGCAGGAAAAAGCTGATTATTATTCATCAATGCCCATCTTAGATCAATTTTCTAAGTTGTTTTTTTTTTCGTTTCTATAATTGATTAGTCGAGTTAAAATGATGCTCACTGATGTCATAGAAGTGACGAACTATGCCAGACATAGCAAAGTAATTAGATAATGATAAAAAAGCTTAATTTATCATGTTTTTAAATTATAGAAAAAAACTTATACTCTGGAACGCCTTGCCATTATTTTCTTTTTCTGTGTTTGTTCCAAGTAATTATCGACACAATCTGACAATATAATTTTTGCCCCTATTTTCTAGACCAGCCAAAAATAGCTTATGTAAAAGACGGTTGCTATTGTATATTCAGCTGTATTCAATTTGGACCGAAAGTCATTTTGGGAAGCCATATATTGTTTTCGTCCAAAGTAGATGTGAATTCTATTTGTAAAAGATTGCTAGAAGCTGTCACCTGTTTATCAGTGTTAAGATGAGTGCCTAGTAAATAATCTATCTATCTATCTATCTATCTGTCTCTCTATCTATCTTACAGGGCAACTCTATCATTTTCTCTGTCTATGCATACATCATTGTTCATATATTTGAGTAATTTTATATCTATATTCTTAATTCTACATATCAAAAAATGTATTAATATCTAAATATTTCTTGTACATAATCATAAACGAAACTTAGAATAAACAACCCATTCATATTATACATACATACATAAATTATATGCAAAAACTGCCACAAAAATAGCAGTTTTGCTTCCAGTAAAATCTTCATCAGATGAAGACCCTGGGTTCAGGCATGGTTTCAGGGCTGAAGCATCATTACTACTGATTAAGGGCGCCCCAGCAGTATCTCACAATACTACCAGACTTTATTGGATGGAGTTTGTTCAGTACAAATGCCATATCAGTTCAGATGCAGTTACAGTCTTCTTTTGGATTTTTTTTATATATTCCCTTTTCTCTGCTGGTGAAAGTCCGAGTTTGGTTCAAGAATGTAGAGGTTGAGTCAGAAAAAAAACCCTCGACATCCAAATTCAAGAGGAAATACGTATGTTGGCCAGCTATTCTTAACATTCTTAGAACGCACGACACATTCATATCACACACACACACACACACACACACACACACACACACACACACACACACACACACACACACACACACACACACACACACACACACAAACACACACACACACACATACATACATATATATAAATATATATATATATATATATATATATATATATATATATATATATATATATATATATATATATATATATATATATATATATATAGACACCCCTCCTGAAAAGGATGTGACACAAGGTATATATTTAACTGGTTTGAATTCAAAATTTTCTTTCTCCTAAACCGGTAGGTATACGAAGATTTAAAAGCTCAGTATGTCCTACTACTTATGCTTAGCTAAAGAGGAAATAGTTGGATGTATAGTTTTCCGAAGGTTATTAGAGATATGGGAAATGTAAACGTCTAGATCCAAAATTCAAACTCGGATTAAGTGTCTATTTTCTACGATGTTAATCATTACCCCACGAGTGCCTCCATATATATATATACGTGTGTGTGGGGGGTTCTTTGTAAGCCTGTCGACAAAATAAACGTTTGGTCCTACCTTAAACTCAATTCAGAGTAGACATCAATATGACTCGACCAAGTTAGCAATTTTCATTAACTAATGCAAATATCTGCTTTTAGATTTTGCTTTAAAATCTCTTCGGAGAAAAAAAGACGTTTTTTTGAAAACTATGAAATGAAAATGAAATTGAAAGATTTTTAATAAATTTTTAAATTTTTTTATCATTTTTGTCTTCTAATTAACTTATGATAAGAGATGTTTTTGTTCATAGATTTTACAATTATTATCGCATTTGATAATATAAGTCTTGGCCTTCTCGTGAACAATCGGAGATAGATTTTAAAAAAAAACAAACTAATATTCTTTTTTAAACATACGACACATATATTTGCCTACAAATTCGAGCTACGTTATTCACAAAATCAACCCTTCAATTTTCATAATGTTTGTGTGTGTATAACTATGTGTGGGTTCGAAGATGTGGTGAACATTTGATAGGATAACGTAATGTATGTTATTGATGACTTTTTTTACCAACAGGATCAAAGTATTTCCCCACTGAGTAAAGAAGTGAGTAAAACTTTGAAAAATAATCCTCACGAGGACATATTCCATTTGAGCATCTTGATCAGACTCTAATCATTTTAACCGACCCACATACATCATAACATATTTAAAAGAAACAATTCGTTAAGACTACACTGAAGATAATCACTATGGGCTGAATAACAGATCTTATTAAGTTAATTAACTAGTCTATGGTGTTTTTATTTCTAAACTTTACGGAATCACGATCGTTGAATGTTCATATTTACATCATTTTGCTATTGTTTCTTTAATGATTTTTTGAGACACGGACCTATCATATACGAAACTTTTCAAACAGATCAATTTGACCCCTAGCTGGCATGAACACTCCAAGTCAGATGCAACCTAGAAGTACGGGCAATAAAGAGTTACTCCACTCTCCCCAGATGCCAGGAGCTTGAGCCTCATCATCAATTTGCATTTTTTTTTATTATGCCTAAGACACTGCGCTTTTGAAAGCGTCATACCCCTCAGAAGGGGATACAGCCAGCATATTCAAACCACAGTCAACAGGACAGTCATTCTTCAGAAAAATTTGAAAGAATATCTTTCCTTAATCAATAATGAGCTGCGAAAACGTAAACACATTTGGAATCGGATTTTTTTCATCAATATTTGTTGGTTGGTTGATTGTTTGGTTGAACTTTACAGTATGACAATTCTTGTTTTATTTAAAGCCGAAGATGTTTTAGTTTTATCCGTTCTTTGCTGGCAATTGATGTTATTTGTGTAGGTGTTTGTATATTATTTCAAGTTTTATGTTCTTTTTTTGTTTTCTGTTGTTTTTTTAATTTTTTTTTTTTTTTTTTGCTGGCGGTGGCTGCTTGTCCACTCTTATTGCATAGTTCACTTTAGTGCTGATATAGGTTTTTACTTCTTCCTTTACAATAAAACCCGTCCAGTCGACGTAGTGTGTAGAATACGCCGATTGCATCTATGCAGAGGAGTAAGAACACAATCAACGAGTTTCCATGATATGAAACTAAAATATCTGATGGTGAAACTCCAGTTTGGGATCTTTGGGTCACATAGAGTACCCTTTCATTGTCATTGCTCACAGATCCACTTTCACTTGGAGGGGTAGCACCTGATAGGGTTCTATTCATGGGTCGAATACAACTGTTTGACATTTACATTGTGTGTAAATAAACGGCATGCTAAATTGAATTCGTAAAGATAGAAGAGTGTGATAATTCAACTATTTGTAAACCAATGACTGATGTCTAATTGAATTGTTAGTTATACATAGCACTCTTTAGAACCATTTAACTGTGTGCAAACGAATAAGTAATTTTGAAATATATTATTAAGGCTAATAGCCGTCTAGCTTCTTCTGCAGCCGTTTTGTTAGAGTCCATGTAGTGCACCCATATAGCAGTATCGATGTGACCGCTGCGTTTCATTTTATCGGTTAGGTCTGATTTCCATATAATCCATAGGCTATTGATAGCTGTCCATGCTTTTGTTAACCTCGTGTCGATGTCCTTTTCGGTTGATGCGACGCTGCTTCCGAGGTATGTGAATTTGTCTACTAGTTTAAGAGGGGTTCAAGTATCAAGTAAGTATCAAGGGTAAAGTGGAGCCATCCAGGGATAGGAGGAGTGCCCTCCTCTACACCCCAGTGTAGTAGCTATTGAAAAGGGAGTTTTTAGGTCACCCTCGCTTAAGGTCACCAACTTTATTTACTTATATTATGTAACTTTATTGGCTGCAAAAAGTACTGATATTGAAAAGAATTATTAGTGTTAAATTGAATCAATTTAACTGTATGGGAACAATTGCAATATTAGTGGGCCATCAATTTCTTCTAACTCATTTAAAAAATGAAATTACCAACAAACTCCGTGCAAAGAAATGACTGATGTTAACAATACTTTAAACCATTTAACTGTGAACAAAAAATAGCTCAGGCTTGTTATATATTATCTACTGAATGCATTTACATATCATTTATATTTGATATATTTGTATAAAAAGGATTTGAAATAAATAACCTAAAAACCAAGCCCGACTTAATCAAACCACTATAAAAGAAACGACACATTCATATCCATATATTTGTTTGAATGCCAACTGCTTTGATATATATATATATATATATATATATATATATATATATATATATATATATATATATATATATATATATATATATATGTGAATTTAGGTTTACAATTATGTCATGAGTTTCATTTTCCTTACTTTGAATTTTATATGATCTATTAAGAGGTATGGGTTGTACTTTGGCATTGGCTTCTTTCAGGAAACATTTTACAAGATACTACACATGATAGTAACCGTTAATGTCACATATATATGTTTGCAAGTTATAAGTATTTGATAGGAGGACTTGATAGACCATAATCATGGGCAAAAAAAAATCCCTCAAAGGAACGCAGTGGGAATATAAACGTACACTCACTAACCTTTTGGCATAAAATAACCCCAAACTTGATGACATGCCGGTAAAATCAATCAATCAACACTCACACATTGATATATATATATATATATATATATATATATGGGGGGGGTGAAAATTTTGAACACCTAACTGAGAGTACCTTTATGATGTAATTTCAAACAATGTCGTCTTTCGAACGGGCTCATCATTCCTTTCATTACATTCTGAGAATCTCCCCGGTGATTAAAAAATGTTAATATTTCTTTATTAAAAAAGCTGAACTGATATAACGGAGACCGCCAGGGGAGGATTCTAATAATGTGTTGGCAGGAATGATGAAAAGTCTGAGAGTGTATAATCGTAATATCATAACGCAACTTCCATAAAAACGTGAACATTTAAAAAACAAAACAAAAACATATAGCCACAAAAAATATTGAAAGCAATTCCTTAGTTGTTAGAAAATAATAGGCGAAATAAAGAAAATTTAGAAAACAGTTACAGAAATATATTATAAACATATGAATAACTGGGGACTAAAATTATGGCAGTGTTAATAGAAAGCAGATAAAAAATGAAAAAAAACCCTGGGAAAACAATAAACAAAGAAGAACAAGCTGAAAAAATATAAATGAAAGGAAGAAAAAATCATCAGAAGAAATAAGAGTGAAAGAAAAATGGATAAAAAGTAAAATAAAAGAAAAAGAATTTTCACTAAGAAATAAAATATAAAAATAACAGGAAGCCAGTAATCATCACTTCCGTACATATACAAACAAAACTAAACAAGGCGTGGAACTAATCGGAAGGAAGTAAAAAAAAAAGTGAAAAAATACAAATCATGAAGAGAAATGTAGGTAATAACAAAAGTGGCAAAGAAAAAAATATTTGGTGAAGAAAATTCTCTTCGAGATGAAAAGATTTTTTTTCAAAATGGCGAAACGAAAGAAAACAAAGTGAAAAGATTCGTTGAATAGAAGATTATGTAAGAATGGCAAATACATAAAACGAAAGAAAAATGATTCGGAAAACAGTACATGAAAAAGAAAGAAAAAAATGAAGATAGTTAAGTAGGGAAGTCACCATGGTGGTGGTGAACCTAGTGGACTGTGACATTGTTGTAATCGAGTTCAAACTGCAAACGCGTTATTAAGTTGGTGTTTTTTTTCGGATAATACTCTTGCAAAATAAATGATCCCACTTATACCCACCGGCTATGGGTTAAATAGCTAGTCTTTCTGTTCTTCTACAAGGATGACTTTACTAGTAAATAACCCACGAAGGTTGATATGCCATTATGCGGAGAATTCGAAATGAAAACCGAAGGTGGGAATTTTTTAGAAATTACAAAAAATATAACAGTAGGAGAGAAAGAAATAAAAAAACGAGAGAGGGAAGAGAGAGGAAGAGAGAGAAAAAGAGATAGTAAAAGGATAAGGAGGCGAAGGAGAAAAAAATGAATAAATTATAAAATTAAGGTATGGAATTTGCAGATTCAGACAAAACATAGAATAACTGAAAAAAATGAGAAAGGAAGATTGAATGAAAGAATGAATGAAACATGAATTTTACGCAAATTCAAAGACAGAAAGAAAGAAAGAAAGAAAGAATGAATGACTGAAAGAACAAATGAGAAAGAAAGATAGAACAAAAGAATGAAGGAGGCATAAAATTTCGAAGATTCAAAGAAAGAAAGAAAGAAAGAAAAAAAAGAAAGAAAACTTACTGAAAAAATGAGAAAGACGGATAAAATGAAAGAATGAATGAATCATGACATTTATGGAGATTCAAAGAAAGAAATTAAGAAAGAAAAGACGAGAGAGAGAGAGAGAGAGAGAGAGAGAGAGAGAGAGAGAGAGAGAGAGAGAGAAATAAAAAGAAGAAAATAAAAAAGAAAATAGCGAGAGAATGAACCCATGAAATTGACAAGAGATTGAAATAAAACAAAACATTTGTAACACAAATAAAAAAAGTGAGAAAATTGATTACTTTCGGTTTGTTTTCTTTATTCAATTTCAAATGAACTTTCGTTAATTATTTAATTTTAATGATACCCTTGCAGAACTGTTTTGGTAGAATTTAATCCAAAGCTAATAATTAAACGGGTTTTTACCTTTCTTCAGCGAATTTGTGCGAAAGTGAATAATAGAGTAACTTTTGAATTCGATAAGTACTATGTCACAGTCTTGTAGGTGAGCCTCTGCGCCAAAGATGTCATCCCTAAAGGAGAATGAAAAAAATTGCTCTGATTAATCAAAATATGAATATAAAATGTAAGAAAAGGGAGTAAGAATGAAAGGATAAAAGCTGAAAAAAATTGATGAAAAAACTTAAAATCGCAGAAAAAGAGAAAAAGAATGAGAATTAAGAAAGAATGAGTTATACGAATGAATGAAATATTCAACTAAAATGTGAAAGAAAGAAATAAAGAAGGAAAGAAATGCATAAACATAAACTAGGAAAAAATGAAAAGAGTAAAGAAAGAAAGAAAGAATAAATGAAGAAATTAATAATGAAAGCTGGATAATTTACCAAATGAATGAAAAATTATCTAAAGAAAGAAAGAAAGAAAGAAAGAAAGAAAGAAAGAAAAAAAGGGGTAAATTAGCTACGATAACCAAAATAAGTAAAATAAGAGAAAAAGAACAAACAGTAGATGTGATACTTTGATAGAGAAAATATATGAAGGGAATGTTATAAGATTTTGAACAGAAAAAAATATTTAAAAAAAAAGAAAAATGTTATGTCTGGAGAGATGGAGACAGAAAGAACCAATAATCAAAATGTAAAAAAAAAAAAGACTGAACTTTAGATTAAGATTTCCAGCCTAAAAACACAAGAAGAAAAAGCAAAGAAAAATAACGGAAAAAAACCGCAAGAAACAAGATTACATTTTAACAGAGAATGAAAATATAAAAACGTATAGAAAAAAGGAAAGAAAATAGAAAGAAGGGTGCATTTTTACAGTGAAAGATTGAAGCTTCATAAAAACGAAGAGATAAATAAATGAAAAAATAAAAGTGCGGAAAGAACATGAAAAAGTATATCGTAAAAATTGAAAGAAAGAAAGAAAAAAGGAAGAAAGAAAGAAAAAAGAAAGAAAGAAAGAAAGAAATGTGTAAAGGACCTTATCTCTGAAAAAATATGTAATAAAAAAGAACGGAAGAAGAAATGAAGTAGGAATGTTTGACAAGAGATAGACAGTATGAGAATTCAGACTGAAAAAAATGAAAATAAGATTAAGGAATAAAAAAATAGATAGATAGATAAATAGATAGATGTGAATATCATAGGATATGATTCACTTATTTCGAAATACATAAGCATAAGAACTATAAGATAGAGAGAGAGAGAGAGAGAGAGAGAGAGAGAGAGAGAGAGAGAGAGAGAGAGAAAGAAAGAGAAAGAGAGAGAGAGAGAGAGAGAGAGAAAATTCAAAAAGAAAGAAGGAAAGAATGCCTACATTTCAAAACAAGAAAAAAGCTAATTGATATTGACGAAAATCACAGGTTGATATCGGAATATGGTGTTCTTTGTAATTGTACCACTATCCAATGAATCGTCTTTGAGGTTTTATTGTTTGGGTGGTATTAGAACAGAAATGAGTACACAACATATATATATATATATATATATATATATATATATATATATATATAT
This sequence comes from Sepioteuthis lessoniana, assembly GCA_963585895.1. Taxonomy (NCBI): domain Eukaryota; kingdom Metazoa; phylum Mollusca; class Cephalopoda; order Myopsida; family Loliginidae; genus Sepioteuthis; species Sepioteuthis lessoniana. The sequence goes on along the minus strand of OY757928.1, from coordinate 38,307,649 downwards.
ATATATATATATATATATATATATATAAACAGAAAAGAACTCTTTGGAAAATGTCCCTTGGCGTAGCATTAATGTTTGGTCAGACAAATACATCAAAAGTCTTCTTTTTTGTAAACAAACTATTATAAAAGAAAAATTAAAAATTAAAAAGGAAACAACAAAAAAGAATATATATATATATATATATATATATATATATATATATATATATATATATATATATATATATACAAAGCAATAGAGAGAATGAAGAAAGAAAAAAAAAGATCGTAGAAAAGTCTAAGAGAAAAAATCAATGAAAGAATCAAAAGGAAAATGAAGAAATGAATTAAAATGGACGATAAAGAAAAGAATGACAGATAATTTACTAGAAACATAAAAAAATAGCGGCAAGGAAGGAATAGCAGACAAAACAAGCTGAAAGTGTCATTCACAAACGACGGTAAAATATATATTTGCTTTCCCTCCTGTTAGTGTCAAGAATTTACGAAAAAAATGGCGATTTATATCCGAAATGATTTTTTCAAAGAAATCAATTGAGTTGTTTTTCTGTATTTTTTTAGTGTGTGTGTGTGTGTGTGTGTGTGTGTGTGTGTGTGTGTGTGTGTGTGTGTGTGTGTGTGTGTTATGATTACGTGGTCAAACACAAATGAAAAAAAATTATCGCTGTCACTTGTTTATTAAAAAAGGAGGGAAGAGAAGTGTATGCAAAATATGAAACAAAAATGTAAATGACGCTGAAAAAAAGGAATTCTTAAAATGCAGTGAAAAAAAGACGTATTCCTCAGAAAAAAATAACACATGACAAGTTGATATTACTCGTAGTCTCTCATCACAAACGCATATATATATATATATATATATATATATATATATATATATATATATATATATACTGTATGGTAGTCACTGACGACTACTTTATAAACAATGGTAAAGGGAAGGAAACCCTGCAAAATACAAGTTTTTGTGTTACGGCCTGTGTGACTTTTGGGGAAAATTCTCTCTATATTCAGTCCCACAGACATAGAACCAGCCAGGAATGGGTAATGGACACGACGCTGGTTTCTCACGTCTTTTAGGAACCGTTTCTTCTTATATCTTTGATTGGTGCTTGTTTCCCCATTCTCCGTTTGTTTTTTCGCCCTAAAGCTACGAAAAGAAAAATAAGCACCAATCACGAAATCAGTTATATATATATATATATATATATATATATATATATATATATATATATATATATGAAAAATTTTGACGGTGACAACCCAAGAATGCTGCGAGCAATATTAAACAAGTCCTGGTGGCAGCACCCCACAAAGCAGTAGCTGTAAGGCCACCAACCACCCATCACGAAAACTATCAAAGTTAGACGAACCAGACATGCGGGACACTGCTTGAGAAGTAGGGACGAACTCATAAGTGACGTACTCCTGTGGATCCCTTCACTGGACTAGCAAAGGCAGGACGACTAACTCGAACCTATATACGGCAGCTCTGTGCCGATACGGGATGTAGCCCAGAAGACCTGCCGGAACCAATGGATGATAGGGAGGGGTGGCGAGAGAGGGTAAGGAATATCCGTGCTGATAGCATGACATGATGATATATATATATATATATATATATATATATATGTAGAAATCGTAGATTTGGTTTATTTAACAAGATGAGAAATATAAGGGGTAAAGTAAATCAACCAAAACACTGACAACAGGTTCAATTCTGATATTTCGTCTTTATTTCAGAAAAACATTATCAAAATTACAAGTTTTCCAAAGTTCAGCATAGGAGAAAACAGATAATCAAAAATAAAAAGAAAAAGAAGGAGGGGTCACGAGAAGGAGAGACAGAAAAGAATAAAAGGAGGAAATAGGGATATATATCAGGTGTCATTAGCTGTGAACGTGTCTTAGTAGACAAGGGGGAGGCGATGTAGCGAATATAGGAGACAATGAATTAATAAAAAAATCGTTCCACAAATTAATAATTCTTATTTGATTAAAATGAGTGAAAAGTTTGCTGAAAAGCTAACAAAAATATATTTTCTGGTAAGCAAAGATAATTTTAGCTAAAGCATAGTTGTGTATGTAGTAGTTGTTGTAGTAGTTGTGATATCTTAGTTTAAAACTGACGTATACGATAGATAAGCGGTGTATACATTCTTGATAGAAAAAAAAGAATGTATTTTCTCTCACAGAAATAATCGGAAGGTAGTTAAGTGAGTAACGATTCATAACTCATTGTTGAGGAAACATATTAATACTTAATTTTTGTAGGGTTAGCATTGACAATTCCATAATTACTAAAGAAATATTTGTTTTTTATTTATATTATCTATGTAGGCTTGACATTTTCCCAAAAGTTGATTATTTATCTACGAGTGTAATTGGCTTAGGAATTCTATTTTTAATATTTTTATTGGGAAAAGATTTCTAAAAATATTTTGGGTTTTGATCCTTCAAATTTTTATATATTGAATGAAAATCACTTGATTTCCCAATATATATATATATATATAACAGCGAATGGTTGTCACTATCTCACTTGTTGGGTTTGTGGTAGACCAAATGCGGAATCACCTGAAGAGTGCTCAATATCTGCGATAGAGCAATTATATAATGATAAATCAATATATATTACTTTTTATGTAATTTTAATCGAACGGAATTTTTTTACAGCCACCGGTTTCATGCCGTCTTATTATGAAAATCATCTGCGCGATGATCGTCATGATAAGACGGTATGAAACCGATATTCGCCGTTAAGAATCCATCCTATAGAATATATAAAAACTAATACACACACACACACACACACACACACACACACATATATATATATATATATATATATATAAGAACAATTCTCTTCTGTATCACTTACCACCTGATTGACTAAGATATGTAAATTCGTAATATTCAGAATATTTGTATTTTAGACAGTTCAGATAAGAAAAATCAATAATATAGCGTTCGATTGTGATGCGTATATAGCACAACACTGCAGTTAACTCATGTCAATGCTGGTGCAGTGTTAAAAGTTGCAAGGCGCAGCTGCTTGCTCCAGTGTCCAGAATTCAACATCTTCCCATCTTCTTGGCCTATTTTTCTACTAAAAATCTTGAGAACTTAGAATGTCCAGAATATGTAACTACAACTAGTTTTAATTAGTGATTTAAGTGGCATTAAAACTATTTGATTCAAAGACGTCAGGAAATATCTATCGCTTTATGTTCATATATACTTTTAATATATAGCTGTTCCTTACAGGATTTTATTTAACTCATGGTCCTTTGAAATATTTTTTTTTAAAACAGAATTATACAACCTATAGCTGTGAAAATAACAGGTATTACCACACCCGGTCAGAGGGTACCAGGTAATAATGACAATGAAGACGAGTTTCCATATTCTCCCGATCACCAGAAAAGGATCCTCACTTTTTAGTGATAAATCCAAAGCACCCCTTTGTGGAGGGGTCTTAGACCTCTGCAGGGGATGATTTCAGCCCATTGTTAGCGACGCTAACAAGGCGAAATTATGATTGGGTAAGGAAATTGTAGATTCATGGCTTTTTCAACAGCATTACGACTAAGGGAAACGCGTGTAACCATTCCCAGAATATGACGAACCACACTGGACTGAGATGTCGAGCTCAACTGATAATACCCGAGAGTTATTCACAGCATGTATATTTATGGTTTTGAGCACTATCACGAATCAACGATTTTCAGGCCTGATCATTGAGTTTCTTGCAACCCGAGGAAAATTCATTAGACCATCTGGTTCGTTTACAGCGATCAAATACGCTTTCTTCTTTAACAGAGTACATGTTTTTAATTGCTTCCGCAATGTAGAACGTATTAATCTATCAACTGCCATAATATTAATAAAAACAGCAGATATCTTCCATGTATCGAACTGATTAGGTCACGTGATATAGAGGTCTCTTGTTCGCACATTTCAAAATATTGCAAAACTTTTAACACATCCGAACGTACACCCCAAGATTCACACTTTCACAAAAAAACTTATTGAAACCCAAAACAATTCCAACGCCAACACACACACACACACACACACACACACATACACAACCACATACACACAACTATAAACATATGAAATATCAAAGACGGGTAAAGCTGACCAAAGTAAACACAATCCAGGAAAGAGGAACAACGATCCCTATATAAACCAGCTTGACCAACCAAAGTTAATCTATACTGGAAACTAGAGTCTCATTGAGTATTCCATTAAAAAGGCCTTGTGCCGCATATGTTCCCCGAAGAAAGCAACAAACTGGTAACATACATATATACATATTTAACACTTATGTAAGAACAAAATAGATAAATTCGAAAATACAAATCTCATCGTGGGCCTTCTCTTATTAATATATATATATATATATATATATATATATAATGAAAGTCTACGACCTTTGAATACCGTGACTATTTCGTCAACTAAATCCTTATTTGGCACAAAAAACCTTCACTTCATACAAAAATCTGTTTCTTGCTGTATGTTTGTCAAATAATTATTTTCATTAACTGCAGGTGTTTTTGATAAATAATACGTTTTTAATTCAGTTCAATCTTCATTTGGCGTTGTACCAGTTCTCGGACATGCTTTCTTTTTTCAAAGTTTTTCTTGTATTGAAATCATTAGTATTTACAAAAGCGTTGTGGTTTCGTCCCCATAGATTAAGCCTTGCTCAAAATGTAAACTACTTGAAGATTTACGAAATTAACGTTCCAAAATGGTTCTTAATAGTGGGAATCCATCGCTAGCTGGTCACATTATCTCTCATAGATTTAAGTCCTTGACTGAAACTAAGCTAGGCTTTGCAAACTTAATTAATATGCAATGAGAGAATTGAATCATCACTTAAATACCCATCTATTTAATAGAGTAAACCTTGCATAAAGTACAGATGAACCTGTTGTGTAAGCCTCGATCATAAGACACGTTAACTAGATTATCAATTAAAGTAACAGAAAGAATTTTTACGTTCAATTTGCAGAGAGGATGAATTTTCAACTCATATCGGTATTGAGTTTCTCTGTAGAACATTATTATTTAAATGTAACATAAAATACACACGAAAAGTTCTCTGTGTTGCAATTACAGATGCAAAAATAGAAAAAAAAGATGTTTCACCTGCAAACAATGCGTTCACCGAACCAAACTGTTATCTTAAGAGATCGTATCAGAAAAAATTTGGTGAGAGGTTTGCTACCATTATCATTTACCAAAATTCATGTGCATCATACAGCTGGTAGATTAAAATAAGGATTTCTACCTCACACACGATCTTTATGTCTTTCTCACTCTCTCTCACTCTCTCTCTCTCTCTCTCTCTATATATATATATATATATTTATATATGTATATAGCAAATTCTTAATTGACACAAATTCATCTAACATTTATGAAATATCAATTTACAACATATAGCGATTTTTTTATGAACGAAAGATGCGTTGCCGAACACATCAGCAGTTGATATAGATTTATCAAGTGAAATTATTTATCTTTCTTAGGACGGCAATAATGAGAGAGAGACACAGAGAGAGAGAGAGAGTGAGAAAGAGGGTGGGCGAAAGAGGGAAGGAAGGTAGGCAGGGGAAGTATTAAAATCAGAGAATCACTTAAATGCGTGCGTATTTTTATTTTGATTTTTAGCTTTTAGGGAGTAAAAGTCAGCAGTAAGAGCGTTATTGTATGCCTTCGACGACAAAACGTCAGCGTAATAGGGCGAACGGTTGAAAAATATTATTATAGTTATCGTGTTTTAAGTTGGAGCGGAGATATCAATCAATCAATCAGTTTATGAATCTATCAACCTACCGATGATATATATATATATATATATATATAAGATAGAAAGAGAGAGAGAGAGCGAGAGAGAGAGAGAGAGAGAGAGAAATACATAAATAAACAAAACTTATCAGTTGGTGTCATAAAAGATCTTTTTGAACCAAATGTAACGGTATTTTATTATTTTCAGTGAAACTTTAAACAAAAAAGACATATTATTCGACAAACTCTGAAGTAGTGACACATAGTGAATACAAATATTGTTTTGTAGCAGTGCAAAGTCATATTTACTACTGCTATATGTTTACATTGTATTGATATATGCGCACCTTTTATATGTTTCTACCGATTTCATTTTAGTTCCCACAGTTTCAATGTTTGGTATTGAATAATACCTAATAATTTACGTTTTGTTTCGACTGGAAATAATGTCACATTCATGTATTATATTTTTGGAATATTAATTATTTCACAAAAAATATCTTGGGAAGTACTTGTATATATATATATATATATATATATGGTGGGGGCGGAAGTTGGCTAAATCAAACACTCAACTCAACTTTAGATGTCTGATATTCCGTTCAGCTCTATTTCATCTCGAACATCTTCAAAAGTTCAAGATGAAAAAGCCAAACGAAGTATCACACGTCTAAATTTGAGTTAAGCGTTTGATTTATCAAACTTTTCACATATTCTATCATGCTGTCAGATTCACTACAATATATCATGTCAACATATATATATATATAAAAGATAAGAAAAATATGTTTGATGGCTTACTTACTTGCTAACGCGTTTCGGGTGGGACTTCTATATTTTCTTGAATGCAAAAGTGTTTTATCCAAATTATTCTAGTATGAGAAATAATTATGATAAATAAATTATGAATTGATTAAAAGTCTTTATCAGGACTTGTAGATTTTGCGATTTGAAAAAAGTGGATTAATCAGAAAAAATATTAAAGTCGAAACGCGTTGGCAAATAAACAAACCATCAAACATATTTTAATTCTGTTTTATCTTTTCTACGTATATTCTGTCTGATTCAACTCACATCTTCTTACATGTATATATATATATATATATATATGTGTGTGTGTGTGTGTGTGTGTGTGTGTGTGTGTAATGTTATTTATGTCTGCGAATAGATTTAAGAGGAATAATCTAGATTGATTGTTCAATAAACATCTAATTAATATATATAGGAACATATAAAAATCACTAAAAGAGCAAAAATATATCATTTATCTCAGAAATATTCAATCGATATAATCTATTATAAATTTATCGCACCACCTAGTTAACTGGTTCTTCAAATGGGGAAACGACAATAAATAGGAAACTACATCTTCCTTTGGTCTTCCGAATCTGACCCTCATTGTGAGGTGCAGTTTAACATTATACCGAACATGCCGCTTTTTGGGTCAGCGTGTCATATCTTTGTAAAAGAAATACAGTCAGTATATTGTAAAGCCCACCGACTAGGTACACAATCTTCACAAAAATTCATAAGAATATGATTACACAAGTAATAATGAATTTAAGTCAGTTTTGTTGTCCTAGATTTTTTGCCTTATATCAAACTAAGCTAAGCTCTGCAAAATAACTGAATAAGCATTGAGAAAAGGTTACTTCAGGTTCTTTAGTTTAATGAGATATCAACACTTGGGTTTTATTAAATCCAATTTTCATTGATATTTGCTCTAACTCTAATGATTTAATTTAGTAGTAATTATTAATCGGCACATCGTTAAAACGTTGCAAGTATTCTTTCCTAACCGCAATAATCATACTTAATATCAAACATTTGTTGGCACACAGTTCAGTGTCTTCAGACAACTAATAACATTCCTTTCATAAGTTATTGAAAAATTGACCCATGGATGAGACCGTAATAAGTACTACTTTTCTGGGTCTGAGTAAAGCTCGAATAAGGACATTCTCGAAAGACTGAAAACTGGATATTCGTTATCAGATGCAGTTTAGTATCAGATGAAGAACACTCTATGAAAGGAGGTCTTACTACTCGCCTGATATGTTGTCGGCGTATTGGGCAAAGCGATTAAAAACTTTTCTTCACATTGAAATATCCGTACATTTGGCATGATATACTAATCTGCACATTCTATTCCGACGACATGCAGTCCCTTTCTTATTTCTCCAAAACTTCTGAGAAGATGGCGAGTGATTTGGATGTGAAAAAAACAATTGAGGGATTTCCCTCAATTTATCAGGTTCAAAATATATGTTAAAAAAATATCCGTTACGTTCTCCTCCACGAAAAAAAAACATCCCAAAAAATTGAAAGTGATTTAAAACGATAAAAATAAGGAAACGGCTACATTTTTTAAAGTTTATAAACAGTACATCAAAATGCACAAGAAGGCAAATCGATAGTTGATAAGGATAGAATCAACCAATATCCATTGATTAAATTGCCCAACGTTTTCATATCTCTGCCAGCCACTACATCATCTCCACCGTCTCAGCTTTTTTAAATTTCGTTTACCTTTCCTAATGGAAATCACATGGAATATACTTTATGTACTGGAATATATATATATATATATATATATATATATATATATATATATATGTGTGTGTGTGTGTGTGTGTGTGTGTGTGTGTGTGTGTGTGACTTAAATTGAATTAACGTTAAATAACTTCTGAATTAGCCGACGACACTTTATACAAACAAAAGGATTCACAATGGGCACTGTTGCAGCCCCTTCATATACGACCTTCCACATGGACACATTTGAAAACACGTACAGCCACCCAGAAATTAAGAATTACTGCCTCTTTTACGAAATATACATTGAAGAAATATTAATCATATACAGAAGTGAAGATGCAAAAACTGAATGATTTACGAACCCTCCAAAATATGATGCATGACTCGATCGAATTTTACCACAAAAAGTATAATAACATTGTTTAACTCCCTAATTTAGATTGACAAGAACTGATGACTGCCTTGTATATTGTCCACCAAACATGCTAATACATACAACTGGCTCTCCATTACAGATCTTTTAAATCAAAACAAATACGAATTAAAAAGACACAGTGATGAACTTAAACAACAGGTTTCAGCACAAGGATATCCGTATATGCTAACCAAAAAGCTGTACAGATTAGATGAGATAGACAATATCATGAAATTATGATATAGATAAATGCGAAAGTAATATTTTCGCACGAGGCTTCTGACAAGAAGCAATTAGCTGCATGCCTAAAAAAGGGGGTTTTAGGTGCCAAAGAGAAACACTTTCTCCGTTACCTAGGCTTCCGCTTTTTCTCATGGCTGTCAGCAGGAATGCCAGTGTTTGCCAACGCCGAAGTATTTGGCAGGGCGTTGTGTCTTCTGCAAGTAACAGCCACTGCTAAACATATCCAATGAACATAGAAACACTTGCCGGTTCGTCAAACTTATAATTTGCCAAGGATGATTTAATGATATTCTTCAAACGGCTTGATTAGGGGAGCACGGCTATTTCTACAGGTTCAGACAATTTTTTTCGCACCACAAAATAATCGTAAACACTAAAATAAATATTGAATCCCTGTCTTTTTGCTTTTCCGTCCTTAATTCATTTACAGCTTCGACAAAGAAAAAGAAGATAACCAGTGAATGGAGTAAGAAGAAAAATGACTCAGAATTTCCCAACGGCAATATCCACATACCCGAAAAACATTATAGTGCCCCATCAATGATTCAACCAAATCCCTCTCAATCCCTTGAAAAGATACCCTAAAGCTAAGACTAAAAGTGAAGATGAACCGCATCCCCTTCGAATCAACATTCAACAACACTCTTCCACCACTCCGAATAAACCAGAACCTTAAATTAAAATATATTTTTCAAGAACCAGGCATGTAGAATATTGTTGACAAAATGACCTCAAATAAATCATTGGTAGTAATAACATACAAAACAATAAAGTATTCTATAAGAAAGCCACAGTAAAATCCACTTAATTTTGCCAAACAAGCAATATCAAGAAAACCTATTCTGTAAACACCTCAAATCAACAAACTCATTCACTAGATTCACAACCAAAAATACTTTCAAAATTCACCACCAATCAAATTGCAGTAGCAAAAATATTTATTGGAACACACACGCTTCCAGAAAAATAAAAAAAGTTACAAAGTCAGAATAGCTGCTTTTTTAAAGATTCAATAACTGCAAAAACAGAATCGAATCTATGGATCAGAACAATCGTGTATTAGTCGAACAACGCTTCTAGGTGCCAAAGAGAAACACTTTCTCCGTTACCTAGGCTTTCTCTTTTTCTCATGGCTGTCAGCAGGAATGCCAGTGTTTTCAAGAGCTTCTACACCGAGTTGTAGGGGAGGGCGCAACTCGATTCCTTGGATTGCTTCACTTTACCTCTGATCCCTACCATATAATGCTAAGTGTTATGCAAGGCAGAATCAAGTACCATTTTTTAGTCTTTGTAATGACTCGACCTGGGATTGAAGAAATCAATAATTGAAAATAAAAAAAAGATGACAAATTGGTAATTATTAAAACATGTGCCATTTAGATTTAATAATGAACCGACTCGGAAAGAATAGAAAATATTAATAGCCTTAAATATTTATGCAAATAAATAAAGTCGACAATAAGTTGCTGTTGATTCGATTTGCTGTCCTTTTAAAACTATCTCTTTAAAAAGATTCCCATAAACAAAGAGACATACAAACAAGCCGATCAAATCACGGCTAGTTTGAAAAACACTCATTCCAAACCTTATCAAAACATATCAAATCGGATGTTCTCACAAGACACACACACGCACACACATTCACACACACAGTCACACAAGCATCCACACACACACACACATACGAGGATCATTAAAAAAGTTTCCAGACTTTTTTTCGTATGTACACTTTTATTGATAGTACACACAGGAAACTCTAGTCCCCGTCGAAGTAATCTCCTCCGATTGATATGCACTTCTTTTGCCGTTCCAAAAACTTCTTGAAGGCCCCATGGAAGTCCTTTCGTGCGAGCGTTTCAATGACCTTCCTTACAGCCTCTTTAATCTCCTCAATTGTTTCAAAATAACAGCCTCTGAGCTTAGGGAATAACCAAAAGTCACAGGGAGCAAGGTCTGCACTATACGGTGGGTGAAGAACTGTCTTAATGCCCATCTTGGTCAAATAGTCTGTGACAAGGATGGAGTTGTGGACTGGTGCATTGTCCTCGTGGAAATGCCACTGACCCGATTTGAAGATTGCTGTCTTCTTCCGACGGAATCTCTTCCTGAACTCCTTTAAAACCTCAACATAGTAACCCTAACCCTAACACTAACCCTTTGGCCAATCAACTCTGATGTATTGACTTCCTTACTCCTCCCACACCTCTCATCATTCCTCCCAGACTCCCTGGCTTCCTTGAATCTCTTATGCCACTCAAAAACTGATTCTCAATTTATGCAAGAAGTTCCAAAAGCTGGCTTAAGCTTTTCATACGTTTTTGTGGCATTATTCCAATTTTAAAGCATAATTTTATTGCATATCGTTCTTCTAAAGAATCGTCACGTCCAGATTGCATTTTCGAAATTCACCAGCTGTGACAATCAGGCTTTAATAGGGGGTATTCGAATTCCTGCTGTAGCTGTTCATTTGAACCTGAAATCATACAAACTGGTCAGTCATCTCATAACATGTATAGCAATAAGTTACTGAATTTTCAAGAGTCTACGATAATTTTAAATGTCTGTACAAAAAGATCTGGAAACTTATTGAAGGCACCACGTGTATATATGTGTATATAATTCACTCTAAAAAAACAACAATTAGTCACATTAAGATATTAGATTTATTTACATCCTTTTAAAAGCACTGATATAAATCAATACCCTAAAATATTAAATGTAATTTTTCAGATAAAAGAAGAAATGGATTCTATTGTTGGTCTTTTGAAAAGAAAATTATTTGCTCTGAGTATTTTTACATTGGGCTCTTTACCAGGATTATTTAAATTTAATATTCGACTTTTGAATATTTTATTGGTCCTCCTTGGAATTATTTCCATCTCCGGATTTACTGGATTGATAATATCTTGCATATATATATATATATATATATATATATATATATATATATATATATATATATATATATATATATATATATAAGACCAACGAAAGAAACTTTGATCGAACAACATTCTGCAAAGCATTGGATATGCTGCACTAATAGTACATTTTACATTGCTTTTTATATAGCATATGAACTTTAAAAAATAATCTTGATTACTTTAATGTGGACAAGTCTGTTCTTGAGAAGTTTTGTTCCTTTTCATCAGTTATCCTGTGTCATTTGAAAAAAAAAAACCTTTTCAGACAGTTTAATGGCGTCTTCGTTATCTTTCTGAGAAACAATTATTTTTTGGTACGCATTAATATTGAAAAATGTCTCTTCCTCTGTATATTCTCCTTTTTTTACTTTACTCGTTCGTTTTGTTCTTCTATTCACTCATGTTTATTTCATTGATCTTTTCTTTTTCTCCTTCATAAGCTCTTCTCTCATTCTATGATTTTTTGTTAAGTCAGTTTTTTATTTACTGTGTCCTTTAGTCTTATTATTTATTATTTCATTTAATTCATATTTTTGATTACTTACCGCTTTGTTTCCTTTATTTCATCTTGACAATCTTCTTTTTTACGTTTTGTTGTTGTCGGTTTAATTGTCAATCTTTCAGTTATTTCTTTTATTCTTGTAACTATTCAACTACAATACTCACACACACACACACACACACACACACACACACACACACACACACACACACACACACACACATATATATATATATATGTATGTATATATATATAATTAAAAAAGAAATACGACAAAAAAGAAAAAAAAATCATTTAAAAACGTTCAATACGGATCTAAACACGTATTTTTTCAAATAGACACAGAATAAGAATCAGCAGGTTGAACTGCCGTTGACATCAAGCAGTTATTCAATGAATAACGCGAAATAAACCAATAAAAAGCGGTATGTGCATTGTTCTTAAAAATACAAATCATCTAAACTTTTACCGTCTCCAATTTCCATCTCTCCAAAAAGTAATACCACACCACCACAAAATATGTCGGAGACATGACAATAAATTGCATCCGATAGAGAGACTCCAGTCCCCGATTTAAAGGAAATGTAAAGAAGTCATTCTTTACCATGACTGCCAGGTCGACTCAAGCCTGTAGTGGTGGTACCTGGAAGAAACCTGTCCATGGTCCAAATAAAAATAATGTAAGAATTTACTTTATTTAAACCCAATTAACTGACTGCAAACAAATGATTGATGATAAAGTGAATTATAAGTATTACATATAAAAACTTGAGACCACTGGACAAAGTCCAAATGAATAAATAATGTCGAAAATAATTATTTTCGTAATATAGCAATCCTATATATATATATATATATATATATATATATATATATAAGAAAAAAATTTAAATTACTCGTATTTTTAAATGTTTTTCTTTTTATGGAAGTAATTGGCATTTAATTTATTATTATTTTACACTGAGGTCTCTTTCGTATTTAAACTTTTATTGGTAATATAGAAAATAAATCCGAAAATAGAATCGTTCCCACCAATGCCTGACACGGCATTGGATTATATATATATATATTTATATATATGTATATATACTAATCTAATATCTACCTGCATTCACGGTTACCAGAAAAAAAGAAAAAAAAAACCGCCAGGAACAAGAGATAAAAATATCTCGAATCACCGCCCGGGAGAAAAAGAAAAAAATATTATAGGACAAAAAGAAAGAAAAGGCCAACCCCGTTACACCACTTGAAAAAATCAAGAGATATGCAGTCAGTTGGTCAAAAGAAAACTAAACCCCTCCGTAAACACTGCAATGCTACAATTACAAGAGTGCTCAACCCGAGTGGAGCCAATAATAAAATTAACTAAAATCGCGAGTCGGAAATCTCCTACTAAAGTTTCACCTTAACGGATTATCTGGAAGTCTAATCCCGACCGGGATTAGACATCCTGATGGAAATCGGGATTAGACTTCCTGATGATCCGTTAAGGTGAAACTTTAGTAGGAGATTTCAGACTCGCGATTTAAGTTAATTTTATATATATATATATATATATATATATATATATATATATATATATATATATATTACAATAGGGTATCGTTGTCACAATCACACTTGGTGGGTTTATGGCAGATCAGTGGTGGTAAAATTTCGAGAGTGCTTAAAATCTATAATAGAGCTGTTATATATATGTATATATATACATACATATATATATATATATATATATATATATATATATATATATATATATATATATATATATATATAAAGGATTTGGCAATGAATAACGCAAAAGAATTGATATACCATTTAACAAAATGCATAAGAAAAAACAAACCTTTATATGTACTCTTCGATTTTTATCACATTTATCAAGCCCAAGAAAAGATTCCAATCGAAGATCAAACCCAGATATATAAGTAATTTTTTCTTGTTTTTTTCACCGGTTGTTGAAATTTTTACGTTTATTGTTTATGCATTTTCCGATGTCATTAGGTGTACTTATGTTTTTGTTAAACGTTTAGTTTTAAGTTTCCTACGGCAAAAGAAACCGTAGAATTAAACAAAAAAAGAATAAATGAACTCGTCATTTACATAGGGAAATGTAAGAAAACATGGCACTTTGATCTGGTAGAGATCTTTCCAGAAACTGCAAATGTTGAGAGTCTGACATCAGAATTCGTAGAGTC
>OY757928.1:38285910-38292825 GCA_963585895.1 Sepioteuthis lessoniana | reverse complement strand
GTGCGAATAACTTCAGCGTGTCCTTTACTTGATACCCCGACATTCTTTCAATATTAAATCAAGGCATTTCTCACTCTTACAGCAAGGGTTAATTCATTGATGTTTCTTCTTTTTCTTCTTCTTCTTCTTTAGAATGTGGCTGAATGCCTAAGTTATAATTACACGATTGACATGACACGTCCAGTCCAAATAGTGCCAAACATTTTTAGTGTGCGTGTGTGAGAATTTTTTTTTTTCGCTTGTACATAGTATTTTTCTATCTTGATTACTTGTAATTATGTCCTGTTCTCGTTTGATCTCCTTTGCCCTTTGAAATTGAATGTTAACATGAGAATTAGTTGAGCTACTGAAATGAATACATTGAAAAGGAGGAAATATTCAAATAGAAATGAGAAGAAGGAGCAGAGAATGAAGCATATGAAGAAGTATTAGGTTAGAAGAGTAAAAAAAAATATATGAGACTTAAACAGAGAGGAATTTTGAGAGAGAGAGAGAGAGAAAGAGAGAGAGAGAGTGTAAGAGAGATAGCAGGGAGAATATGAAGTAATAGTTTGAGAGAGTGTAGTCACAAAAATCAGAGATCTAAACTGGGAGAGATAGATAGATAGATAAAGAGAGAGAAAGAGAAAGAGAGAGAGAGAGAAAGAGAGAGAGAGGCAAAAAAGAAACAAGATATACAGAAGTAGGAATATGAAGTAGTAGCAGGTTGGGAAGTTAAGAAGGCAAATGGCAGTCCGTTTAAACAGAGAGGGATCAAGCGAGAGAAAAAGGAGAAAGAGAGAGTTACGTCGAAGAAGAAAGATATCTTGAAGGAGGGATATGACAAAGTAGGAAGTTGGAAGACTGTGGTGGTGTGGAATGCTAGTGATTTATACAAAGAGGGATTTAGAGGAGAGAGAGAGAGAGAGAGAGAGAGAGAGAGACGTAGATTACAGAGACACAGAGAGAGAGAGAGAGAGATTAAGAGAGATGGAGAGAGAAAGAGAGAAAAAGAGACATGTATGGAACGAACATGAGTACACATAAGAAGAGAAAGAAAGTACGGAAATTTGAGGAATATAAAGAGGTAAAATAAAAAAGAGAAAGAAAAGAGAAGACGATGTAGAAAACAAACTTGCCAGAATGATTTTCAAGATTAAACAAAGTGATATAAAAAGATACATAGGCGCGCTGTTGGTTGTTTTAGCACTGCAAAAACTAGTCTACGAACGAAGTCACCAGCAACAAAAAGGTTAAAAGGAAAAAAAAGGGCCTAATAAATTTTAGGTGCTAATCAGTAAAACGTGTTAATGGGGCGTGTAGTGATTTTTTTTTAATCAAAGCGGACAACTCTAAGAAATTACTTTCATTTAAGTTGTTCCTACTGATTTAATAATTCTTTAAAATATCCTTGTTTTCTTTTTTGAGTTTTTTTTTTATTTTTATAATCAAAATCTATTTCTTCATATTACGTGATTTTGCACTCAAGAGTCTTCGTTGATTTCCTTTTCGTTTTGTCTCTCTTTGTTAATTTCACACTTTACCTACTGGATGTGCGAGAGTCAAATAGACCCTCACAACGTGGCAGTCAGATAAATAAACAAGTATTTAGTGAAATGGTTTGCGTCGTACGGAATGAAACGGCGATTCGTGTTCAAATCCTAAGCCGAACAGAGTTTCACTTCACGCTAATGATTTGGAGAAAGGTATGCATCCATTCTTCCAGATATGGGTAACTAGTTTGGTAAACTGGGTTCTTTAGCTCTAAAAAGGAAACTAATCCAGGAGAAGAAGTACTCTTAATTCGAACCAGCTCTATTCCATTTTAAAACGATCTTTGTTACGTACTAATCAAATTTGAGGAGCCGGATAGATGCAAAAATCAAAGACACTAGAATTTTATTATTTCTAAGAGAACATTATATACTCAAAATCTCTCTCTCTCTCTATATATATATATATTCAGGTGGGAGGGTCACCGAAATTCATTGCATTTAGGTCGTTTAATATGTACGTGGCAAAAAAATAGTGTTCATCCAGAAAGATGTCGGGAACCTGTTTTTTTGGGGTTTTTTTAAACAAAAAAACGAAAAACGACGAGAATTCGACCACGTTTCGAAGATAAGGCATGTGATGAACCCAATCATACTTTGTGTGTCACACTGGCCCCTCTCCGAACAATGCTCATCTAACATCAAATTCCAAAGCAGTTTATCAGACAGTCCTTTGGAGCCCGAGACTATACAAAGAACTTTAATTTTGAGACTACTGTACAGCTACAGTTGCAGTAAAACGAAGATATAAACATACATAGAGAGAGATAGACGGAGACGAATGGAGATAGATTGATATATCTAAGTTTAAACTGAGTCAATGGTGCTTAATGACTAAGTTTCTCACCTATGATCATCTGTCTAAGAGACTTTTTGTCTAATGATCTCATACGCATGAAACTGACTGTCGCTGAGCGCCATTGGTACTGTTCAAACTTAAATATACGTATGCTATATCAACGATATTAAGAACTCTTTATTCTTTAATATAGTAAACCTATTACTGAAATTACATGATGTCAGGTGGAATGTTACTGCTTGGTTTAAGCTTGTTTCAGATGATGAAATAACTAAAAGAAAGACCCTTTGAAACGAAAGAAATTATGCATCAATTAACAAGAAATACTTGAATTGATTAATTAATTGAATCCACCGGTCAGCCTACACATAGATATATTCCAAACATTCGGAGAGATCAGTAAAATTAATTCTTTGAATTACACCTTAGACATTACGATTAAATTGGAGCAAGTGATTTTTCGTTGTAAGGTAATATCTATTGAATCAACAGTTTATAACTTTTAAGTTCTTAAGAGAAAAAAACATTTGGCCGGTTTCAAACGAGAAATAGGATATTGGCGACTTTACAAATCCTTGAACGTCCATGCAGATGTGAGTGAGAGAAAAGAAAAGGTATAATCATGATTAATGAGCTTTTAATTTCTTGGATTCCTCATAAATATAGGGCAGCGTCCCCATACAGTCAGAGAAGTATCAACCACCTGAGTCAATATCTACAGTGTTTTGATCTTCCAAATTGAAGAGGCTTGTTAGCAATAGAGCTGAGCAAAGAGAAAAACCTAACAGACAGCCATACTCTCTGTCTCTAATTATCTCTATCACTTTAAATTTATTGCAATTTGACCAGACTATCGACAGTGAAATTGTAAAAGCTGTGGATGTGATGATACAAGTGCATAGACACAGCACCGAAAGATACAGAGAAAATTTATACAGAAAAGACATAAGAAAGCAGCGAGACCTTTTGAAATATCCTGGAAATAGCAACCTATAAAATAGCACCTGTACGATCACCTACCTCCTATCTCACAAACAATCCAAGTAAGACCGGTCATTGCTGGACAAAGACGCCTTCTTATTGATTCCTATACATGGACACTCCGAGGGATGTACTTACATCTGCTCTGTGCTGGATGCGTTCTTGATGTGACGGTCACTATTGTAGGAAATGGACACGGTGAGCCGAGTTCGAACCCAAAGGAGACTGTTTGCATGTAACGTAAGATTTATACGATTGGAATCCAAATTTTCTCCTTCCAGATATGGAGGAATAGTTGTGGAGAAAAGGTTCTTTAACCTTGGTGTCGCAAGCGGTCTTGGAGAGGAATAACTGTGAATTAAAACCTGTAAACTTCAGTTAAAATTTACTTTTTGACGCCTCTGGTTGTGCGGAAGAGTTGGGAAATACGTTTACATCAGCTCTGTGTGGACACATAATGCAGTTTTTAGAACTTAAACGGAGCGATATAGGATAAGGGCTGATGGCAAGAGGAGAGAGAGAGAGAGAGAGAGAGAGAGAGAGAGAAAGAAAGAGAGAAATCTGAGAATTCAGTACTATATGTTCAGTTTGAAGATGATCTATATATATATATATATATATATATATATTAATCATCATTCAATAAAAAAAATGTATGATGGAAATGAGTGCGTTGAAAGTTTTTATTGAATACTTTTTTAAGTGTTAAAATGAACTTAACAAACGATTGGAGAACAGTAGGTTGGTTGGTTGGTTTATTGGGTTTTATGGCATATCAACCTTTGTTGGTTATTTAACGCCAAATCCATTTTTATGTAAATAATCTGTTCTTTTTAAAACAATTCATAAGTAGACAGTTTAATGATCAAAAACATTTCTATTTCAAACTATTCAAGCAGTTATATGTAACAATTCAGTTAAGTGTAAATACATTTTTAATGTCGAAAAAACAGTTCTATTTGAAATAATTCAGTTAAGCATAAGCACGCAGTTTAAGTGTAAGTACGGTTTATTTGTCAAAAACATATCTATTTCAAACAATTCAGTCCAGCATTAGTATGCTGTTAGTTCTATTTAACCCATAAATAGGACCCTATCAGTTGCCACCACTCCGGGCCAGAGTGGACCTGGGAGCAATGGCAATGAAGGGGTACTCCGCATTCCCCAAAGCTTCGGCACTGCTGGAACCTCACCATCAGATTGTTTAGTGTCATATCCAGGACACTCGTTGGAGGGGTCTTACCCCTCTGCAGAGAAGCAGTCGGTGTATTCTACAGCCCCAGCCGACTGGGCAAGGAGAACAGTAGGGGAGACAGGGTTCTTCAACCTTGGTATGGTAACCGGTCTAGGAGAAGGATTATTGTGAATTGAAACCTGTAACAGTCCACAAAAATTGACCTTTTGTCGCATCTGGTTGTGCAGAGAGGTTGGTAAATATATTTGCCTCAGGAACATCTGCAAAGACTGAAAACACGGAATGCAGTCTTAAGAACCTGACAGGAGCGATATACAATAGAGACCGATGAAAAAAAAAGAGAGCGAGAAAGAGAGAGGTAGATAGATAGATAGATAGAGAGAGAGAGAGAGAGAGAGAGAGAGAGAGAGAGAGAAAACTCCCAACTACAACTGCAGCTTGACGATGATATATATATATATATATATATATATATATATATATATATATATATGTGTGTGTGTGTGTGTGTGTGTGTGAGAGTAATAATGAATGTAAGATCAAAATGACTACGTTGTGAATTTTTTATTGAGTATTTCTGTAAGTTTTAAAATGAACTGAAGATAGGATGTACCGAGTGTTTTAAACTGTGGGATAAATGTGTGAAAGGGACTGTAACTATCCTGGCTCCGTATTATTCACTCATGGTTCATTCACATTTCTTACAAATCATGTGACTCTAACATTTGAGCCTGCTATCAGAATTTATTCTTGTAGCATATGGACGTTAATAGATAAGATGCACAGTCGATTTTAAATCCTGCATTTTACTGAAAGAAGTCTGTTTACTTCATTCCTGTAGCTTTGGGTGATGAGTACAAGATTGCAATCAACAAATTCTTTGATTTCCATTATACAAGTAAGGAACATAACTGCATTTCCCCTTTAAATGTGTACAGACATGTAACTTTACAGTATTCATGATTGTGCCGTAATAACTAATTAATGACCTATTGTTAATGCATGATAGCTTCAAGCAAGAAAATCCTGTGCACGTAGATAACAGTATGAAGTAAAACCTCACAGCTTTTGGACTGTAAAGACAACGCACGCACACACGCAGTTTTACAGTGATGCGCAACGCTGTCAGAAACATGTCGGAGAATCAGATCTTAGATTAAATAACTTCTGACACAAGATAAAATTTTTGGCCCAGAACAATCTATATTGCGAAAAAAAGAATTTGAAAATGGATAAAAATATAAAAATATGAGTGCCTTGTTGATTTGATATATAAAAAAAAGCTATAGCTGACTTCTAAATGAAAATTAAGAGAACCACAAACAGGCATGAAAACGAAAAAAAAAAAGACGATTAGTCGATGCTTATTTAAAAGGTAACCGGTCTAAAAGAACATTGTCAAAAATTTCATCCAAAACACACAAGTAAATTGATCCAATCACTGCCAAATTAAAATGTACCCTGTCTATACGTGATAAAACACATTAAAGCAGTTGATCTCACGGCAAAGATAGTATATATATATATATGTATATATATATATATAACATATGCACATATATATACGTACATTTATATATTTACGTATATACACACACTCACACACACACACACACACAATATATATATATATATATATATATATATATATATATATATTTGTATATTTATATATATATTTATATTTGATTGAATATAATAGACCTTTTTTTGTCTACTTACTTTTTTGTTAATCCTTTCCACTTTATAAGTGAATGCCCCTTCCGATATTTAAAAAAAAGCTATTATTAATAACCTAATATCCCGTAACAAACTGATCTCCTCCCTCAAAACAATATTTTCATAAAGAGGTAGAAAACATAAAACAGGCTCTCATCAATAATGGGTTTCCTAACTAACGCATGATTAAAAATGTTAACCAATGAAAAAACACTGTGTTACTCCACTCAGTCAACAAACATGTATAAAACTTTTTACCGTAACCAAATGCACTACAATTATAAATCAGATGAAAACATATTAAAAGCATTGATTCATAAAAATATACTACACACTGATCCTAATAAAATAATAAAACTTATTACATATTATAAGAAATTTGAAACCTCCAACTAAGTCATTAAAAAGAATTCTCCTCACTCAGTTTGAGTTTTTCAAAAACCAACGTTATATATCAATTAAAATGTCCTTAAAGAGATTGGATCTCTGAATATAATAATATTTTTGTTGGTTTAACCTCAGCTGTCTTATGGAGAAGACTTACACTGCACCTTTCTGATACAAGTTCCATAGCACAGTATTTAAAAAAACATGCATGACCAACAACAGAATCATGGAAAATTCTTACCGAAAACACAATATTAGAACCTCAAAATATAAGAAAAAACACAGATTCTCCAGGAACTACA